>KL258619.1:11311-22635 GCA_000699545.1 Podiceps cristatus | reverse complement strand
CTGTCTGCCTCTGCCTGTAAAAGGGAAAAGAAAGGGCAGCTGATTGGTGAATGCTTTCTTGCTAGAACTGTGGATATAAAATCTCTGTTCTTGATTAAAGTGTGGAATGCAATTGCACAAGTCATTAATTATTACTGATAAATCAAAATAGTGATGGACCCAAATAAAAATCTCCTGCCACTACATTTGGATTCTGGAAAAAAGACAGACCTGGGAGCCTCCAGCCTATTTGCATTTCCCTTTTTTTTTTTTTTTTTTTTTTGTGAAATACGTGTTTGAATTGCTAGGTCTCCAAACCTTGCATGTACTCGGAGTACATGATGTCTATAGGTACAGATCATGAGAGATGAACTTTATCTACACAGATGGCAAAAGGCAGCTTACAGTTCCTTTAACATGTGACCAGTCCCAATTATGGCTTCTTCCACATGACATCAGTATGCGATGGAGGATCTCACTTTTTTTTTTCGCCAGAGGCAAATGAATACATTATCCAGCAGTGAGGCGTGGGGCAAGCGGATGCGTAACTCTGGGGTGATTTGGATTCCACGCTCGCGCGGGGGTGTGAGCCAACCTCAGAAGTCATTTTCACTGATGCTGACACATACGGCATCCCTCAGAGACCTGTCTATCAAACTGCAACATGCTATGCAGAAAAATTAGATTACTCATGCTACAATAAAGAAGGAGAAGATGACAATGATGGGGGAAAAAAAAAAAAAGGACTTCAAAATATAACAGGTATTTATTAAATGAATAAAAATCCTGACAACAGGACAGTATCCTAGAGACTTTTTATTTATTTATTTAATGTCTTGCAACCCATTTCAAGGAGAGCTAGTTGGAAAGACCCTATTAATTCAGACACTGCCTCTGGAAAAAAACACCACTTCATCCTGATTGTCACATTACTGTACTTGTGAAATATCATCTTAAATACTCATTACGATTTTGCTGCTGGTCTTGCTGCAGTCAGCAGCAGGATTTCCTTTGGCTTTGGTAAGAGCAGGATCAGCCCCCCCCCGAATTGCAAATGGATTGTTCACGTGTCAGCTCGGTAACTAAGCAAAGTTCACCGTGCTCAGTTCAAAGCATGCGAGATGAAGCTCAGGGCATTTCACTCACAGTATTTGCTGAGTTCCTCGGGTCTACAAAAGTGTTAAAGTGGTTTAATACAAAATCCATAAGACAAACATTATGCAGCTATGTGTGAACCCCTGTCCAATAAAATCTATTTCTTTGGGAAAAAAATACAAAGTAGTAAAACATACATAGTAAAGAAAAGGCTATGTGAAGCTTAGTAAAATCCTATAAATCAGAATGCCGAACAGCTTCAGGAAGGGAGATTTAAAATAAATCTGCAGAAGAACACACACACACAGACACACACAAAGTCCGTAGCTGGAAATGGACCTGGACAAGTGCCGAGGTTCGAACATCTCAGACAGCACTGCAGGGGTGGTTTTACAGTAACAGGTAATGCAGAGGTTTGGACAAATGATGTTTTTTCTTTAGTAATAACAAACTTACACCAGGGCTTCTGTGGTATTTGCTCCTTGAGTTATTCCTCAGAAATGCTGTTTGGGAAGGCTAATTGGGATTTTAAGCTCCACCTGCCCCGATTCATCTTATAGTTGTACTAATTGCAGCTGCAAATTCTATTTTACCTATTGTTATCATTTTTTAAGGAGCCAGTTGTTGTATATTGGCTTGACTTGCCAAGCAGCTCCAGCCATTTCCCATGGGGTCTACTTTCCTGTCTTGAGTCTCTCTTCCAAATATTTCTTCCCAGAGGTAAGTTTTGGTTCCCATCCAAACCCAAAGAGGAGTACTGTAAGCTCTTCTGCAGTCCTGCATCTTGCACAGCCTCAGAGGAGCTCATGGCCTGCTGACCGGAGCAAGGAACAGATGCACGCTAAGTTTGGCTTTCCCTGCTCGATCTCCAAGTGTGTGACACTGCTATGTGCAGTCGTGTATAACAACCCAGCTGCACCCTTTAAGCCTCCCTATTATTTTTTTTGGGGGGTTGCTTCTTAATGCAGACATGTGATTTCAACATGACCACACATAGTGGAAGTACGCAGAATTATAGGTCTCTTTAAAATTGTCAGGAGCAAATATGATCAGATCTGGTTCTTGATCTCATTACTGTCTAAAAGATTTGGCTGGCATTTTTAAATGCCATAATTTATGTTCTTCACCTTAACACGGCCCTCAGTAGTATAAACCCAGTAACTCTATTATTCTCCAGGGCAATTCTAAGGAACGTGATTGGAGAATTTTCACAACACTGTGTCTATAAGAAAATATTAACATGGATTAAGACAAGTTGATAGATTTTAAACCAGGCTATAGAATGAGAAGCAGTGAGAATAAATCAAATAACTTTCCCTAACTACAGAAAATATTTGTAAAGCCCTGTAAGGTTTCCATTTCCTAAAGCCACCTGCCATCTCAAATGCCCCTAATCAGTCACAGATGCTGGATACCAACCTGCTAACCCTATAGCTTTGAGAGAAAATATTGCACTTTGTAAATTCATTCTTGGGTATTTCCTTAATTTTTCTTAAACTAAACTTTCATCCCTTATTTACCACTTAAATGTAATGAGTTAAATCAACTCTGACATTTCGCCCACTTACCCTTACAGTTCTGTTTAGCTACTTTCCTACCTACTTCTCGAAGAGACTGAAGATCTCAGGGTTTTGGTGGGTTTTTTTAGTCATTAAGGTATTTTTTTTCACTCCACATCTCATAATCATCCTCCTTGTGTGGAGGAATCCTACTAAACGCAGAGTTTAGACTATTTCTCTAATCCGCTGCTGATGGAAAAATGTATGATTTTTTTCTGTTCTTAACTGATTATCTCCATGATGAAGATGTACCAAACACCAAGCTTTTCTGAAGTACTGTGGAAACATTTTTTTAACCCCCCAAAATAATTTAAACAGAACAAAACCACCAAAAAGAGCCTAGTCTTTAAGAAATAAGGGATTTTAAAGGCCTCATCCAGCCCCAACTGGAATCAAAATAAAGAATTTCACAGACTAGGGAAGGTACGAAAGAGGCCAAGGACTCTTAGATGCTGTTAGGCTCTACTGGTACTCAAGCAGAACGGTGGGTTTGTCTTGGCTCTGGAAGGAGCCATTATTCCACTTTAGCTTGTGAAGACAGACTGGGAGTGGGAGTTGTAATGGAAGTAGGAAGCAGACTGGATTTTATTAGTCTTCCAGCATCTTTAAGAGATCCCTAACCAGATCAGGTTTCAGCCTCTCCCTCCACTTTTCTGTCAACCTTTGGTTCTGTTTTTGCTGGAGGATAAGTTTCGTTATATTAATAAGCAGCACAAGTGGTTCCAATTGTGGAAGAACCACTCTGAGCTGTCAGAAATGATCAGAGGAGAAGTTTCAGCCTTTCCATGATCACAGCCTCTTCTTCTGGTGCCTCAAGTCAGCACTTCCCCAGTGCACTTCACATTTTTAGCAGCCATGACAATAATAAAAGGTGCATTTACATTTCAGCAAGGGTAGGTTATTTTAAGGAACTTTATTCTTCGATCATGATAGCACATCAATGCTCGGAAACCAGACGCTAATGGGAATAATTGGGCTAATATCCAATCTACTGGCTAGGAGACTAGATCTAGACATGCACTTAAATGAAACTATACATCTTCATTCTCCTACTGCAGTCGAATTACAAACACAAACATCTTCAATTATGCCACTAAACCAGTAAGTTTGCACTTCTTGTTATTAATAAAGAAGTGGTGAGAAAAACTTAGAACAAAACACCCCAAAAGCTGAGACTGTTGGATGCCTATCCTAGAGTGATCCATCAGTGCTTACCAGCAATAATGCTCAGCATTTGTCTCCTTCACAGCATCCACTCAAAGGAAAGCGTTTTAGGGAGACAAAGTAATTAAAGAATCCCTATGAGGGTGGAAATATTACCAGATTAATTTTGCAGATAGGAAAATGGAGCACAGAAAGTTTTAACTTATCTGAACTCAACAAATTGATGAGTAGACAGGAGATGGTCTGACTCACAACCCTGGGCTCTCACCACTAACAGAACGACGGGCACCCATGGGACAGGTGGACGGCGTCCTGGTGCGCCCGCCGAAGCTGCTCGGGCTGTGCGCAGGAGCACGTCCCCACCAGCATCCATCCCCCAGCCTGCACGACTGGGGCTCGGGTTCACAGGGTCATTTACCACGAAACGACTGAGGATTGCGCTTCCCTCCGACAGGTTCCCCCACCGCCCTGGGAGGAACTGAGCGAAGTTTAGTTTTCAAATTAGACTCAGCCAGGACTAGTCACTGAAATGTCATCCATAAGATGGAACAAAAAAAAGAGGGGAGAAATGTAAAAGGAAATCTTTGTAGCCAGGACTACCTGACTCTCCCGCAGTAGGAGACACAGGAATACCGTTTCATGTCATGGAAATGTAGTTAAAATGCAGACTGCATATCCTTGTTCTCAGAATTTGAGAGGTGTGGTTTATGCATGTGGACAAGCCATCGTTCCTCCCTTTGATCTAGCACTTGATGTAGAGGAAGGCTTTTATGTGTTAGTCCCATATAATGGATAATTTAGTCTGAAACCATTATGAAAAGTATTACACTTTGGGTACATATGCTTCAATTATTCTTGAAAGTACATGGAAATATTTTATGACATTCACATATATTTCAAGTAAAAAAAAAAAAAAAATCAAAACAAACCCAGAATTTTTGTTTACCATCCAAACAAATTTTTTCTCCTGAGGCAAGTTTACTTGTATTCTAAAAGAACTCTGCCATTATATTGAATATTTTTTTTAAGGTAGAATGCAAACAATATATTTGAAATATTAAATGGGAAAAATTCAGTCATCATTCATTAAAATTACCAGTGGTACATATTGCTCTTTAGTTGCATGTGTTTATTCCTTTTATGAATGAAACTGCTTAAAAGAGTAATAGAGTTAAATTCTCCTTGTTCAAGTGCACTTACAGCAGAACCTTCAAATGAATCCTTTCAAATCACCCTTCTACAAACAGAGTTGGCCAGAGGAAGGCCTGACATAGTCACCCATAAACTCATGAACTGCTGATATGACATGAGACACTTTGACAACGAGCGGGGCTGGAGCATCCCCTTCACCCACTGGAACAGTTTGCACTAGGAGGGCATTGTAAGAAGGGTTTTTGCAAGAGAAGGGTCTCCTTGTTTGTTTTTTTCCCCAAACGTGCTCTCAATGACGCACTAGGAGACAGCAACAGCTGGACACCAGTCAGAGGTGAACGCCGACAGCAGTGTCACTGATGGCTGTTTGCAGGTTACTGTGCCTCAGTTTCTCTATTTCTAAGTTAACCATCTTCATATAAGATACTGTTTTTTCAACCAGGAAAATTATCTCAGCATTTATTTTGATATTTTCTATTTTCTTCTACTGAATAAAAGGAATAAAAGGCCCTCAGATAGTTAAAAGAAAGGATCGACCCCATTTCACATATCAGAGAAAGTGTCTGGGTGGGAGGTTTTGCCCTGTAAGACCTCTGAACTGAACAAGGTCTGTTGGCATTGCTAATACAAATAGTTCAACTAGAGAACTAGAAAAAAATGTTTAGCTTGGAGGCATTCTGAGCTTCAAAGACATCATCCCAGTCATTTCATCCCTGCTCTAATGACTGGCCCACTCACCTTCCATGGTTGCTGTGCTGCAGGACGTAGGACCCTGGTACCCCCATGGCTGTGACCAGTGTCTCCCTGAGCTCTGCGGGTGGAAACCATGCCCACAGGTCCTGGCTTCTAAAACCTGATCTCCCAAGGGGGACTGGGAGAGCTGAACCACCTGCACCAGCCACCCACACCTACCCTACAGCCTCCACATGAGGAGTGGTTGGTTTTGCAGCGGGGTTTGGTGCAAGCTGTTAGGCCCCGTGTTTCTTGAGGCCTGACTTCATTCGGTGCGCTGCACAAGCAAGCCCTTCCCACACGGCATCTGAACCGAGCCTCAGCAGCAGTGCCCAGGCTCTGATCACTGACCTAGCCTTTACTGCAACCCATCTGCCGAACTCGCCCAAGATGAAAGGCGTCAAATGACAGGATACAGAGTGCCGAGAGCTGGCAGCAGAGGTTTCTTCTGCAGACATCTTGCTGGTTGTTTTAAGGTCTTCTGCCTCTAAGTGGCACCATGCTGAGTGATTGAACACTTGCTAGGATCTGTTCTACCTTTTATTGTAATGATTTCTTACAGAGCTCCCAGTTTCCAAACTCTGAACTTTCAGGAGTACTGCCAGGATGTCAGAGCCCTTTCGTCAGAAACACCAGAGCCTTCTAGAGTGATGGTCCCAGTACTACAAAATCCCTTTGGAAAGCCACAGCCCTTCAACCATCCCCAGGAAAGACTGAACTTTAGAAGGCTGTCACATCCCTGGGATCTGTAATGAGAGGTGTTCAAAATACAGTCAGGCAGAGCCTTCGCTGGTGTAAACTGCCAGAGGGTTACACTGAGTCATACCCATGCACGACCTGGTTTATGGTTTTGCATTTACTTACAGTAATTAGGCCCAGACTGTCTCATACACAACTTCTGCTCAGAAAGCAGGAAACAATTTAGGAGGGGGATAGAGGGTGTCCCAGAATGGATGGGTCCGATCTACACACACACATGCACGCACGCTTACCCTGAAAGTCCTGAAACTGCTGAAGCAAACTGTACTCCTCAAACCAGCGATCCGGCACAAGAAATGTTGCACTTCTTAAACCAGAAGGAATTAATCTCCTCTCAGTGCCATAATGGGCTCATAATGCTAAAATATTCAGATATTCAACCATCTACCATGAAATCTGTCTTTGCTTTTCTACTTTATGATCTTCACACATTTTGCAGAGTTTGAGGCAGTTTGCTGTACTTTAAAATTCAGCAAGGTTTTCCTGTCCCTACATAAAACAAAATCCACAGTCCAAACTCCTACAGCTCACAACAATAATAAACAAGCTGCGCAACCCAGGAAAATTACTGACACTTTAAGAGGACTAGAAAAAAGTACACCAAGAGGAAAGTTTTCTTGTATTTGAGGGAAGGTTGTCGGGATGGTAATATAGTACAGAGAGTAGTGAAGACTGGAAGATTTATGTGCCAATTCTGTGTATGATTCATTTAGATGAATTGCTCTGTATCAATATGTAAAAATCTAATAAATATAACTCCCTATACAAAGGGTTGTTCCAGTCCCAATGTTTCAATGGACAGTTTTGGCAGAAAGTCAGGATGTGCATTAAAAACACACTTTTTGAGAAGTCTAATAAATAAAAGCTCTGAAATATGGTTTCCTACTGAGAAAGGCATTTTAAATCATTTTGATAAAGAACCCAAATTAGGCCTTAAAAGGAGGGGGAAGCTAGGTCCCTGTAACTAATTATTTATAGGTATTTTGAATATAAGATCCCAAGAAAGCTGGCCTCCATCCCCCATTCTCTGCTACAATAAATGGGAAAGAAACAGCCATTCCTCCCCTCCCCCCCAACCAAACTGAAAGTCTGAAGTGTTAGAAAGGGGAGGAGAAAAACAGAATTAAAATGAAGAACAGGCACCTGAACAAGTAACTTCAGAAGACATGAAAACCCCCTGTGTATTTCCTACCAAAATAAATGACATGAGCAGGGGACAGGCCTTCAGTTCTCTGCATTACTCAAGAGAACTCGGCTGTTAACTCCCTCTATTCCCCTGAAGAGGGAATATACTGTTATTTGTTAAACACCAGTGGGAATGTTTTTAGAAGTGAATAAACATCTGAGTAGTTCTAGTCTATCTGAAAGTCAAAGCAATTTAGAGACTGTACAGAAGTCAAAATTGCTGGAGACTTAAGCCTCTAAGTCACTTAGGTGCTTCTGAATATGTTATCCCAAAGGCATAGCTGACATTTTGCATGTGTGCTGCCACCCACGGGCCCTGCCTTAGAGGATTTACAGCCTGGGGACCTGCTACCACTTGCAGCAAAACCAGTGGGGTTGAAGAAGTGTTGATGTTCTGTGGCTCCGCAGCAGTAATCGGCACCTCCCCGTACTGGATCTCACACCAAGCACAGCAAATCAGGTCCAGTTCATAAGGCAGGAGGCTCTGCATGGGAAGGCAGGGGAATGAGAGTGTGATGCTCAAAAGCGTGGTACATGTGCTGGAGAGATTTCTGCTATTGTGGTTGTAACTATCAGAATACTGACCTTGCTGAGTTATCCATCTCTGATGGACATCCTAAATTTCCCTCCCCATTCTCAGCAGGCTGCTTCACCTCCTACTCCCTTCTGCTGCCAAGCATGGTTGTCTCTCAACACTCTGCACAAAGAGCCGTTCGTTCTCCTTTGGTCCATCAGGATTTCTTCCCTCTGAGCTCAAGTTCTCAGCTCTCTTTAAATCTGACCTTCAGACCTTCTTTTTCATTGCAGGGCTCAGTGAGGTATACCACAGCAAAGGCCACCACTGCACTTGATGAACCAGGAGGTCGCTGACGGATATCACTTTGCTAAAGAAGGGAAATACATGCCTTAGAAAATTAAGAGAGAGGCACTTAAGAGCTGGAGTTTAACAGAGTGGGTTTGCGCCTACATTTGGCCTGGCTGTGTGGCCATAACTTCACAGGACACAAGAGCACGCCTTTCATTGACTGAGACCAGTCACATGCCAAAGTCTCTTAGTGACCTTCAAGACCCACTTCCATGCCAGACGAGACCATCCAGCCTTCCAGACCCCTCCGGCAGCTTGCAGTCCTGATGTGTGCACCACCAGAACTTGCAGACTTGTCCTCTAGGGTCAGAAATAGCAGAACAGTTCAAATTCACAGTGCTAGTGCCCAGTTTTCATCTCTGAAGCCAATACAGAAATGTGTAGCCAGGTTTTCAAAGAACTCAACAGCTTGAGGGCTTTGTTGAACATCTGCCTGTAAACTCAACAGTGGGAACTGCAGGATGCAGCTCTGAAAATCTGGGCCAGGCTGGGAGTACTCAAAAAACTGGCCATGAGCTCCTCTGAAAAGGTCGTCCTATGTGATCATATGAGAAAGAGAGACAGAAAGGCTGATTGCACAAAAAGTGCTAGTTGTAATTACAGACAATGGGATTTTGCTCCCAGTTCAAAGTGGGTTTCAGGTTTCTCCCAACTCACCCAAAAAAAAAAAAAAGTTCCTGGACAGTCTGAAAGCCCAAAAATTACGAAAGAAAAGAAGTAGAAATTTGAATTTAAAATGAAACTAAAGCATTAAAAAAAATTACAAAAAACATTTGTTGCTATCATGAAAACTTAAACTCAGGCTTCTGACATTTTAAACTTAATAACCAAACCCATCAGCCATAATGATTTCTCCATCCAATTCAGCATTAATATTCAGACAAATGCCAGGGACTGTCACTTCCCCTATTAAGGCAATCCACATTCGTTTGCATCCAGAACACCTATGGATGTTGTTCTTCTCATGAACAAATTGTAATTTTTACGCTGAGGTGAAAAAAGGAAAGAGGCAGAATAAGGCAGCTGAGTGTCTTTCGAAAACCATCAAAATGCATTTTCTTATAAATGCCTGAAAAAGGTTCTGATTATTTAGGGATCTGTTCCTCTTCATTATCATTATGTCGTCAGTGTTGGGTTATCTAATTACTTGGCTAGAGCTGGAAACTTCATTTCCATGCATTAAGGTGCAACAGGACTAGCTTGTCTGGCTCAGCAGTTGGTACTTACAGAACAGCTGTAAAGAGCAGAGTCAGGAAGACTGCATCAGAAGAGGAAATCCTCAGTAGAATTCAAGTGCTTTACGTCTGTCATAAACACACTTCCAGATGAAATTAAAGGAATTTCTTTTAACTCTATTCACAGCCTCCAAATATTCTGCTCAACAAGCTGCCTGAGATCTTAGTCATTCTAAGAAATGAATCATATTCCCCCTGTCATCTGGCTGTTCTCTGCTGACTGCTAATTCATGGTATATTGATTTTAAGACTCTGTTAACACATTATATTTTCATGTTAAGCCAGGAAAGCTTTTCTTGCTGAAAAATCATGCCCTATCCTCATTCCTTACAATATTCAGTTTTGTTCCTTCTCCATTATTTAGAATGATTGACCAACACAATTTAATCAGCTTTAAATGGTTCAGTGAATTGTTCCACACTATCGTACTACCTACATTTGTTTCTATCAGTATTTAACACCACAACAAGAATTCTGCATATTATACTTATGTGTTTGCCTATTGATGAAAAATTTTAAAAGACCAAATAATTGCTGGGGTAACACTTTGGGGCCCAGTGGAATTGTATTACAGAGGTTTTGGAAATCAACTGCTCATAGAAATAACTTATTATCTAGAAGGAAGAATTTAAAACAAAGATCATTAGAATAATATGAATATTCTTCATCACTGATTTAAAACAGGTCAAGACTTCTAAAAACGCCTGTGAAAATCTATGCTATTACAGCTGGCGATTAAAATTTATAATGAATTAGATAATAAATATTTTGTTTGCTTCTTTAAAAATGTCGTTAATGGTGAGGTCTCTCATTGGACTAGCACAAAACTGCTGTTGGCAAAAATCGAAGTACAAAACACAATGGCTTCATGTTTCAGATGCTTATAAAACTTAATTCCCCTGAATAACACTACTAATTTGGGTCTACTTGTATGCTTAAAGATTTTATATAAATATTTTTGGCATGTAGTGAGACCACAACTATGCATTTATTTGGGTGTTTCTAACAAGTATAAGATCTTTGTCACTTCAAAATAAAATAGTTTCACTTAAACAGAAGTTATTTAAACATTCAAAAGATTTGTAAATCTTTTGGAACTTTTCTATTCATGCCAAATTTTCAAAACCAGGAACTAAAAGTATTTAATTTCATAAAAAATGGTACAGAAATGCATTTTTCCACTTTATCCAAACTTTAACGAATTATTCTGCAAAAAGTATTTCAGTGGGGTTTTTTGACTTTTAGGCATTTGCTATACCAGGTGCTGGTTGCAAATATAGTGCAGGCAACTTCTCAGTTTTGCTTCTGAGTTGCGCTTTTCTCAGAGGACATACATTCATAAAACTTAGATTTTAAGTATAGATGAACATTTTAAATATGAGGTTTCTGAGTATCTGAAAAATCAGAACTGAAACAAGCACAAGACCATTTAAGACTAAAAGAACCACAAGAAAGGATAAAGTCATTAGCACAGAAACAGAAGTGTAATTTTGATGTATAATTGAACAGTATATGCATACTTAATATATTAATATAAAGAGGACATGTTTTAAAAACTCATCGTATGTTAAATATATATACTTAACCTACTCGGGGGGG
>KL258619.1:0-11298 GCA_000699545.1 Podiceps cristatus | reverse complement strand
GGGGGGGCGGGAAATAACATGAAAACGTAAAAGTATAGCTTGTTACGTGTGGTACAAGACATATGAAAGGCAACTTTGAGCCCAGGAATGATGAAGTACCAAGTATGTCTGGGACCTAAATGAAGTTGTACCAGGTTGCCCACAGAATTATAGGCTTGGGGAGATTCTTTTTTGTATCACAGGAAACTACACACTGGATGCAGAATCCATTCTTATGAAGTATATAAGAGAAAAAAATGGCATTCATAATTTACCACTAACATGTGAAATCAAGCAATACCCAACATGAAAATTGAGGAAGCTGAGAAATAAACCTACTTATATAGCCTATTATGTAAGTAACACATAATACATAAAAACTCAAATTTAGTTTTTACCCAGTAATGTAAATGGTAACATAAACCTACTATTAAGAGTAGTTTACTCAACAATTTTGGCTGAGAAATATTTTGATGGGTAACTCACCCTTATGATTAAGCTGTGGTTTATTAAACATTTTGTATCTGAGATGTGAATAGAATGGAGGATCACTTCACTGCTAAGACTAACACTTCAGTCAATGCAAGATTTTGTCCATTCAACACACCTTACAAAGAACAGACCGAATTCTGCTTTCAATTACTGGGGTGCAACTTTGACTGAAGTCAACAGATGTTGCACCTCAGTAACTGTTAGCAGGACTGCATACTGAACAAAAGGCTGGGCGAAAAACTCTCTGATGAAAACATTTTTGATGGAAAACTGATTTTTCAAATAAAGGAAAGTTTTGTGAACAGTGTTGCACAGAATAAAACCTTATTTTCATGAAAATCTTTTCTCCTGAAAACTTGAAACACTTAAGTGTTTTTTGTTTTGTTTTGTTTTTTAATGACAGGTGAGAATTTTTTTGGAGGCAAGAAGTCTAATCATTTGACATGTCACTGGAATGAAACTATGGATTGAAAAGACAAAGCCATACTGAGAGTGCCCAGAAATGGAGATGGGAAGTGAAATGAGAAGGTGGAAAGCTGGCATCCTCCCAAAGCTTATTACAAATTCTCAGTTTAGTATTTTAATCCTTTAGACAGAGGGGTCAGATCCCCTCCAAAAGGGGGGGAAATTATGCCTCCTTAAATTTAGCAATCTCCCGGGGTGTAAATCCAAGCAGGGGTTTCCAGAAGCAGAATGTGTGAAATAAGACAGGTGTCTGTCCCTGACCAAGGCCGTCTGGAAGTGTTTAGTGCATACTGTACGTGTTGCCTCGTCTACTTCAGTGCTGGGAGAGAGCAAGTATCACCAGACGAAAACTGAGAAAAAACAACTGCTTTGCTCACAAGAGTACAGAACCTCCTTGAGGGTCAGCTTGGTGCTTTGGACCATAAAGGAGAAACATGAGTGAGACTATAAACTTCACTTCACGGGAAGTCCAGAGAGTCCCATGAATTCAATAGGACTATTTTGAGGACGAAGAACCACACCCATCAAATAAAAAATTCAGAATTTGGCCACAGAGTACGCAGAATACATTGTAACCTGAAATGTGAGTCAGCACTGCAACAATACAGACATTACTCATGTATATGCTAGACACCTCTGCTGTACGAACAAACCTGATCTTGTATTCTTGGGAAAGATTATCGAAAACAGAACTCCTACGGCAGATAGTTGGGGCTGGACTTTGACAGCGCAGTTCCTTTCCACCTAAAAGATCGGGAAAGATATTTGGGATAGCTGCTATTCCTCTGTGGCCGGGTGCCGTGTGGTCTCACCACGATGGTGTGATATGCTTCGGCCATTGCAGACACTGTGATGAGACCAAGTGCTCGTGCTCGTTCTGGTAGACAGAAGATGATGTGACAGAGTCCTTGACAAAGAGCACTCTTGGTGTGCCAGGAAATGGTACGTTAAGAGATTTAATAGCTAAGGCTGGACAGTGAATCAACAGCATCTCTCTGGAGAACTCCTTTTTATTAATTGCATATGAAGATTTCTGGGAGAAAGGAACATTTTTGTTAACTTCTATTCCTCTCATATCCAAAAGCCTCGGAGAACAGATCCTCTAATTTTTTAGGCATTGTGAAATATGTACAAAAAGAGTTGCCATTGCACAAACCTTGCCTGCTATTTTAAGGCAGGCTACTGAAGCGAGTGTGGGTTAGACAGACTGTGAAAGAGGGGGAGGAAGGGAAGGAGAAAGGTTAAATAGAAGTAGGAAACATGGCTAGAAAGGACTAACTATTTGTACAACTGATGGTTCTGAGCCGTTAGATTCTGCTGACAGTGTATTAATCATATGTTACCGCCATATGCACACACATTGATAAATTTATATTTGTCTGCCTATAAATGAACATTAGATGTAAATATATGTAAATTATTGATGATTTTGCATCATGTTAATAGGATAAATATTTAAAATATTTTAAATATAAAAATCTTTTCACATTACACCATCAGAAGAAATTACAAAAATATGTATGTGGGAGATGAGCTTATGGCCTACACCAGCTCCAAAGATGAGGCTCGAAATCCCAGATTGCCCACAGACTCCTGTAACTCAGCAAAAGCTTCCAAAAGAATCCCAATGAGTTTGGAGGATAGTTCCAAAGCCCTGGGTTTAGAAAGTAGTTTAAGTTACTAAGCAATTTACTTGCTCTTGAAAGACTGTCCAGCCTTAAGTGCCTAAACCTGCTGCCCAGGTCCCTATATTTATACCAAATTTAAGATCCTTGGTTTTGCCTTGTTTTAGATGATGGCTGCCCGTCACAAGGAACACATCTCCCACTATCCCACCCAGGCTGTGGCCATATATGAAAATCCCAAGTGCTTTTCCACATTACAAATAATTACAAACAGATGATGGCATGTAGGTACACCCTTGGACTCCACTCTCATTTCAGTTTATGACTCTCAATGAACTCGAGGAGGGTTGGTAATAGTCTATGTCACTCCTTTGTCCCCTGTGCTTTTTACAGTGACTTGGGCTCCCTGTGTTTATGGGAACAGCATTTGACTGTCTCAGGGCACCGTTTTGTCTGCTCTGTGTTACACATCATAGAATCACAGAAGTGTTCAGGTTAGAAAAGGCCTTTAACATCAAGTCCAACCGTTAACCTATCACTGCCAAGGCCACCACTAAACCATGTCCCTAAGCGCCACATCTACACGTCTTTTAAATCCCTCCAGGGACAGTGACTCCACCACATCCCTTGGCAGCCTGTTCCAGGGCCTGACAACCCCTTCAGTGAAGAAATGTTTCCTGATACCCAATCTAAACCTCCCCTGGTGCAACTTAAGGCTGGACCCGTCTCCCAGGCTGACCGGTGACTTCAGGACCTCTGTGCACCCACTGGATGAACCTCACCCCAGGCCAAGGCTTAAGTAGTGCACAGGCCTGTGGCTGTTACTGGGCACAGAGGGGTACTTTTACACAGACAGAACTAAGCATTAAAAGCTGAGCTCATTCCTTGCTTCATCTCTCTTTTGCTACAGGAAGGTCTTTGTTACAAAGCTTGTGGAAAAGGAGCAGTTAAAAAACCCCACCTCTAAACTTAGGGGTTTTTTGAGTATGTGTATGTTGTCATTGCCTTGCTCTGGGATGATCTTCTAGATCCCTAAAATACTCTTGTCTCTTTTTTCTATTAGTTTCCTTCCTTTTTTTTTTTTTTTTTTTTTTTTTTTTACTTTTGCCATATGCTGCCCTGATGACACTGCCTCCAGGAGGGAGTGTTTGGCCAATTTCCTTGACAGTGCTGAAAAGTCCCTTTGCATCCACCTCTCCCGTTCTGTTGCTTCAACTCCTGCACTGCTCACTATGGATGAATTCCTGCAGTGTTTCGTCTAACCACCTTTCATATCCCTCGTCGGAGGCTTGTGTGCTCAGCTTACATCCAGTCTCATCAGGATGTCTTTTTGATTTAAGCCCTTGTCTTTTCCCCGCTAGGCCTAATACCTCATCTGTTAGCCACTGCTGGTTTTTGCATTGTTTCTTTATCCCAGTCATATTGTGTGCTGTGCCTAGGCTGACATCTTCTCCCTCACACCGTGGCTCATTTGGTCCCTTTTTAGTCCTGGCATGCTGATAGCACCTCAAACTGGCTGTAAACTTCTACTCTGGAGCTGTCACTGGTATATCCTGGGAGAAATCTCTTGCATGGAAATAGCTTTTGCTTTGGATTTTTTTTTTTTTGCTTGTTTGGCAGGTTTTGTGTATTATTTTTATGGGACATAACATGACTATCAGATGCCAGGAGTCAGGTAAAGGAGGAGAAGTGATGTTTATTAGGAATTTGTTGGCATATGGTCAGAAAAGAGTCAACTTTGTTAAGGGAAGAGAGCGTCTGTGGAACCGTCCTGTCACTGACTATGAGGCAAATGGATTCATATTCATGAAATGTGTCCTTTCTCTTATTTTGCTCTTCCCTCACCTCCTTCTCCCATTTTAGACCATATTCTTTATGAATAGAGTCTTCCTCTGCTTCCCTAGTAGCCAACTAAAAAAAATCACTACAACAGAAGCAGAATTGGCTGTACATAGCAGAGATGCACAAGAGACAGCTAATGTATCTGCACAAATACCGGCCTTGATCCCGCGAAGATGGCTGCATTAAAGTCAATGAAAGATTTGAGTGCATAAAGTTAAGTGAATGTGTCAGTCTTTGGCAGACTGAGACCTTGAAGCCTGCTCAGACATCATGACTAGGTACAGACATAAACCTGACACTTCCAATGTTTCACTTAGCTTTGACAAAATGTGATATTCAGGGGGTTGCTTTAAAAATAAATACAAACAAACTCCCTATTAGTTTTATTACTCTTTCGAATGAGCTTGGAATATAGCTTTCTTGTTTGTCATACTTCTCTAGGAAAAAAAATGGCTTAAAGGAGAAATTTTGAAGTAAAGTTGATCTGTTGTTACTGTCATATTGAGCCTTTTGGACCTACAGACAGAATTATATGGATAGATACAGAATGAAAGAAAGAATGAACTAAAGAAAAATAATGTTCCAAGAGTGGTTCTTGAAGGTTTTCAAGGGTATTTGAGTAGCATTTCCCTCACTTAAAAATGCATCAGAAAGGAAGAGTGGATCTTTACAATGGCAGCACATCCTCACGTTTTCTAGGACAAGGTTACTGCTGGCTGGCTCAGGAAGAAAATGCTTCACCAATGCACAGGTCACTATTTTTTACTAAGTCATTACCAACACACTTTGGAGACAGGGTACTGGGCCATACTAGGCATGCCTATGCTGTGGTCTTTCTCTGTCTATTCCCCTTGACCTTACATCTAAATAGTGCATTTTTTTCTACATAGTTGTAAATGTTGTGTTATTTAGAAAGAGCAAACACAGGCTCTGAATCTAGTCCTTTAAATGATATCTTTGCATGGTGGGATGCCCTGCTCCAAGTTTATCTGGCAGCAATGATGCTGTGTCAAATCTTACTCAAAATTTAGCAGATATTTTCAAATCCTGAGTGCTAAGAAGAGCCCAGCAGATACAGCATAACAGTTTCCATGAAAACATTCCCATTCATTTTTTATTTGCTTTCTGTATCTACTGTACTGAACATAGTTAACAGTGGCAACACTTGAAAAACCAGCTCTACACAATTCTGAGCAAATGTAGGAGGGTATTCATGGAAAAGCAGTTGCTATCTCATACGTATTCTCACTCAAAAACTTGAGTCCCATTGTCTTGTTCACCTAATCATGAAAGAAAAAATACATAATGGGAGAAATGGTGGATAACTCTGGAAAGCAGAAAAGCCATTCTTCATGTACTTCAGGTCTAAAAGGTGCCGGTCATGCACACAGATGTGTACACATCCATTACATGTAAGTATGTCGAAATTTTAGTTCAAGATGTAAACTTATCTATTTTAAGTACTATTGTACTCTAACCATGTATCCATGTTTGGTTTTCTTTGCAACTCTTCAAGGATGTTGCTAATGATAGCAGTCTTAACATAAAAGCCTTAAGAACAGCATAGACTAATCTCATTTCTGTGGTGAGAGGGGGAAATACTTTGCAACAGAAGAGAAAACCTTTTGTAACATGTGATCAGTGGATCTAGTCAGAATAAAAAAAAAAAAAAAAACAACCCACACCGCCTGGATTTCTGACTATCAAATACTTCTCTGAACAGTTTTGCTGTGAACATTTGTGACAATGAAAATATTTCAGTGATTCATTGTGAGGAGCAAATGAATCTCAGAAAGCTGCAATCTATTCAGAGGCAATTAAATAACAGTGAGAGGATTCACAGACTCAGTTATTCAGCCAATCTAGCACTATGTTGAGAGCAGATACGTGACTTCACTGTAGTACAGTGCACTCTGCTTAAATAGCACTTGCTCCACCTTGGTTGCATTCAGGTTTTTCCGCAGCTTTTGTGTTTCTTGACTTTCCTGTTACTATGGTGAATGATTGTCACAGGAGTGTACAGAAATGATGTTTAGGACACGAGTACAGACAGCAGCCAAAAATGGTAATGGGACAGTGTGAGTTACCAGCAGGTTCTTCTGCTTTTCTGTGCATGTGGGAAGGGTGAGAGCTGGCAGCTCATCTATCACTGCGTTCATGAGAGAAAACTCTCCATCTCTTGTCCCAGTACTTCAACTCAGTCATGGCTCTTGCTCTATGGCTGGTGAAGGAGAGACCGGCTCCCACAACACAGGCAGCCTTGGATACTGTGCAAGGACAGCAGGGAAGTCTTGATGCCTTTGTACGCACAGTCTCTTTTTGGTACCACGCCCACAACATGTGGTAAAGGATTCGGAGGTGTGGATGGATATGTGGATCACTATTCTTTGTAAGCCAGGGTATCCAAACAGGGTAACTCAGCCCTGGATCTGTGCAAGTGCTGGCTACATGGAGTTAATAAAGTTGTGACCTACCCTTGTCCATCTTCATTCACCTGCACATTCTGATCAATAATGCATATTGCTTTTTGGCTTCTCTTCCCATGTGAGAGGCAAAGCCAATAGAGCAGTGCATGTAGCATTACTACAGGCACATTCATGTTTGCTGATGACCTAAAAGTAAGTAGGCTTGTCTGCCCTTGTGCAACCTTACGCTTGGATAAGGCCCCTGCCCTTTTTCCCCCCTTCCTGCTGCCGAGTTCCATTCCCAGATGAAGATTGTTTAAGTCTTAAAGTAGTGAGTGTCTTCAAGATGGGAGCAAATTAGGAGACATGTCAAAAGAACAACTACAACAGGAACTCTTAAATGCCAGGTCTTAAATCATTCTGGCAAATTGTCAGTGTGCTTATATTTCTGCCTTACTCCCCCAAATTTGGTGATGGATGACCACTGATAGGAGTAAGTTGGAACTCATGATTTGGCACCCAATCTCGGCATTAACTAAATCATCCCCCCGCTGCCACAAGAAAAAGCTTTGGTTCTGATCCAGTTTAAGAACTTAAGGTAACCACATCAGAAAAATGAATACAGCACTGCTTCCTAGCTCAAAGGAAGATGTTAGCACAAAATGTCAAGAGACTACTTTTCCAACTGCAGACAGCCAGTAGTTCTTTCTATCCCACTAAGGTGCATTAAAAAGCCTCCTCAAATGGGTATTTATGAGGTTTTGGTTTTGGCAAGTTCTGCATATTAAGGTATCCAAAATATCTGAATACACGGGCTCTCTCAGTGAAATACTTAACAGGAAGAGGATTCGTACCTTCCTTCTGTAAGGTTGCATTTATACTGCGTTTTATAGATCAGTAAACTGTCAGAGAGATTAGGTAACTTGCTAAAGACCACATGGCAGGCAGGTGGCAGAACAGGAACTATAGCTTGGAAATGCCTCTTGCTCTTCTGTCTGCTGAAGAGTCAGACTATGCTGACCCGTGTGAATGTAATGAGGAAGGGAGCGAGGGAGAGAGTGCACAAGAACTTCTCTCCTTTTATCACACCTTTGCATGCCCACGAGGGCCCTGACCCCTCCTACGCTGAGCCCTCTGCAAGGGGGCAGGTTCAGGAAGGATCAGGGTGAAATGTGAACTCACTATTTATCACTCGGAGAGGTCAGACTGAGAGCCTGGACGTGAGGCAGAGGCATCTTGGATTTCTTCCAAGGCTGGAGTAGCTGCTGTGGTATGTGCTGCCCAGGATTTTCCAGGGCAAATTCTGATTCAGCTGTAAGTCTTATTAGAGGCTCTGCCTGAAATTTCTTTCATTCTTATCCATTCAGCTGAGGGCACTCAGGGCATCCTGACCACCACACAATATCCCTTCATATGCCGCAATCCTTATCCCTCAGTGCCTGCAACAAGGCAGCTTTGCAGCCAATGGAAATTGCATCGCTCTGCTGACACAGGTTTATAGCTGCTAAGGATCCGGCCTCATATTTTGACTGTCACACACACAGCACAGGCAGCACGGCTCTTCCCTATTTTCATCATCACCAAGAAGATTTTGTTTAGGACTGTGGTTTACAAAGATCTTATTATAGAGAAATGAAAAGAAAACTCATCTAAAATCTGGTTACATTGAAAAATTCCAGCTGTCTTGCAATTCAATGCAGCTGTGCTATCTAGTATCTTTTTCTCTTCCTTTTGCATCTCTTTATAGAACATTAGCTTCTATAGAAAAATGCATTTTTTTTAAACATGGTGATTTTTTTTCCTTCCCTCTTCATTATTTGCTGCTGTTATTTCCACCAATGAAATCTACAGACTCTAACAAGAAAAATGCAAAGATATTTTGAGACAGAGGAACAGCAATGAGGAAAAAAATAGCATTCGTGAAGAGTTTCTACTGGCAATCTCCTGTCCTTGATTTTTTTCTTATACAAACTGTAATGTGATGATATTATGCAACTGCCTTCACATATTAGAATCATTATGAGCAGTAGCTTTGTGATATCATATAGCAGGTGCTAAGAACAGTTTTTGCTTTTTCCCCAAAGCGGCTACAAAATTACTTACGATTTCATTATAGAACAATCAACACTTTGTGGGGAGAAGTTTGTATTATTCTGTGATTGTTAGTGAGGGAAAAAAAATAAATCTATCTTTCTGGGGAGTTTGCAGCATTCTCAGGGTGAAAACTAAACTGAATCCATTTGTAGCCAAATGCCTACGTCCTCAGACAGGCAAAACTCTGATGGAACTGGAAGGACTCCAATCCTCACCCAGCTCTCTGCTTTCTCTTGCAAACTAAAGACTGCAGGGCTCTGTGTATCTCACCTGAGGACTGAATAGCTGTGAGCGCAATTTAGTCCTCCAGCCAAGATGGAAAGGGTCATTACAAGAAAAGTTCTTCCATTTATCTCACCTTTAGGGTAAAACCAAAACTAAAGTGTTAATCAAAAAAAAAAAAAAATCAGCCTAAGTGAGTTGAGGCAGGCTGACAACCAGGCAGATGTGAAGCCCAGCCAAAGCCTTCTGAGAGAGACCAGCCCTTTCAAGCCATGTACGTCTTTTATCTTCTCTCTGGAGAAACTCTGAGGCTTAAGAAAGCCTCACCTCTGGTCAGCGCAAGTTACTCCAGCAGGAAGCATTCCAGATGATTCCTGCTACCAGAGGAAGAGACAGCCACAGCCCAAGGTCTGCAGGTCTCGGTGCAAGGAACATCAGCAAGCTTACACAGAGCTGCATTTCCATCCCAGCATTCCCTACCAGTCTCCAACGCCCACATGGCAGCTGGACTGCCAGCCCCAGAATGGCTTCATTCTCGTTAGAAACAGGGCAGAGATTTAGTTATAAACTTAAATTTTCAGTCAGGGAATTGCAGAACTGTGGTGGAAATTTGCAAGCCCCCTTTCCTCACACCTTCATTTTAATACCCCAAAGACTGCAAATCTTTCCCCCCAAAAGCCCATGCTGTTGTCCTATCCATCCTGAAATGCAGTTAATATATTAAAAAGTACTTTTCCACTAAAAAAGCAAAATGTGTCCACTGGGTCATATTTTCTATTCCCAGAAGATGCCTTGCTCTTACTTTACAAACAGTACTAAACATTCCCTTTAGAAAATTAAAATATTTCAAATAGCTCTCTGTACATTAAGGATAGACAGCAGAAGCACAGGAAAAATCTACACAGAAAGAAATGTAAAAGTACAGTGAAGCAGGGTAACCTAACAACTAAATAGCTGGAACACTTTCCCTGCAATGGGAACTCCTAAAGTGCGAATCACAACATCCAAAGCTCCAGCAACTCAGTGCAGTTTTTGCTACATCTGAAAATGGAGATACAGATCAATTATACTCAAGAGAAAATACCTTAACATCATTCCTTGCAAGAGTACAGCAGTGAGTAAGACATACCACACTTTCAGCAGTGGTATTTTAAATACCAATCACAGCCGATTGTAGTTTCACTGCTCCAGGAAGACGCTGGAATAATATTGTTTCCCAGCCTCGGTGTCACATTGAATCAGAAGCAAGGCCTTCGATAGCTGCTTTAGCCACTAGTTTCCGGGCAGAGATACTTTCGATCTGGCTCACTGCAGCTACAAAGCAAGAGCATTAACTAAGGAAGCCAGGAGGTACGTGCCCACTGGGATAGGGGCTCTCAGTGCTTTTGGCGATGCTACTCTGCAACGAATTGATTTGAGGACTCCTCCATGTTTGAGGGACTGCACGGGGATTCCCAGCCATTGCCAGAGTGCACAGCTGGGGACAACGGACACCTACTCGGCACAGTCTCAGGCCACAGTGATTGCTGTCAGACTCACGACTCTGGGCAACTGGATGCTCTAACATAAACCCTGCACCCGATGCATTGCTATCCAAAATGAAAAACTACCTGTAAAATGGCTTAAATTTGTAGCTGCTCCATCATCCCAGTCTAGCACAGAAGTGAAATCAAACCTGTTATGCTGATGTGTAAATCAGTGGCAAATCAGGTGACATAAAAACTGACTCTTATTCACCATCACTATAAAATCATCACAAAAGCCTTTGTTCAGATCACCTCAGTTGTGGAAGCCAGCCGCCTGTCCGTGGGCACTCTGCCTCCTCTGGGCAGGTCTGGTTTTCCTCGGGCAGTGCCCTTGCAGCATCCACACCGCAGAATTACAGATCTCCTCATCTCCTCAGCCTGATTCTCATGCTTTGTAGAATAAACGAACAGAGATTTTTAAACCATATGATTCTGCGGTTATGAGATAGAGATCAGGTATATAAATAAGTGCTAAGGAACCTGGTGCTGACAAAACACACTCCTTCAGTGAGAAAACAAACGAGGTGCACGACATGACAACCCCACGACCCCACACGAGGTGTGAGCTCCCCGGTCGCTGAGCCCAGACTCGGGGACGCAACGGGGCCCCGCACCTGGACCTTATTAACAACTGGAGATGCTCGGAGC
>KL258618.1:15307-30740 GCA_000699545.1 Podiceps cristatus | reverse complement strand
TTATTAAAAATATAAAAGAGTATTTCTGTTCAAGATGGTTAAGTATTTGGCATAACCAGGAAACTAAAATTCAAAGGTGAAAGTCCTTGCCAGTTATTAACTCTGCAGGCAATTACGTATATGTATAACTTAATGCACCGCATGGAAGCTGTATGGGGCTATTTGTCAGCTGCTATCAGAATGAAGTCATAAAGTTGTTTCTGCCTGCTGTTCGTGTACTAGCAACATTTAGAAATGCTTATTTGACATGCATATGCATGTCATTGCCAGAAAAAGTGAAGAAACTACTGTCTTAAGTTGTCCTCATAAATTACAGAAGTTGTTTTACCACTGATGATCTAACTGTCTTCTCTTTGACAGATGCACCCAGGTGATAAACAGCATGTTTTCCACGTGGATACGAATGTACAGGTTGAATAATCTACTTTGTACATGACTTCTCTTCAGAATTCACATTTTTTGCCTATACTTCTAATCTGACACTCAGCCAGGGGGACTTCTGTTTCTCGATATTTTTTTTACCTCATAACCAGAGGTCATAGTCAGCACTGCTGTTATGTCCTGGGTACAAGTTGCAGTCAAGCGATGCAGTGAGGATATATTTGACGAAGATGCAGATGAGCTGTATCTACTACAGAAAGAATGGAACAGCACCATGAAAAAAAGATTGAAGGTATTTCAATAACAATGCTTTAATAGTCTTTTTAACCATTTTAGATTTACTTATACATACCTTGATATACACGTGGCTGATTTAAAGGGAAAACTAAGAGTGGCCGCCTAAAAGTTATTGTGGCTTAGTTTCTTCTGAATGTCAGGAAAATTTAGCAGGGATTTACAGAAACTCTATCCTAGTAGTCCATCAGTGCAAAATACTGTTATCAAAAGCCATTGTCTCCCTCTGTACAACCACATGCATTTGTAAAAGCCAGTGCTAAATTCTGATGCGAGCTATCTGCTTTGTACTTGTAGGTATACCCTAAATGTAGAGCAACACAGCTAAACAGTGCTAATAAATACGAGATGTTTGCGGATTTAGGTAGGGTTCTTCATCAGTCAGATTTAAGATGTGTGACTCGATGTAGAACCACATTTGGACATTGCAGTCTGGGTAGTTCTGGGGCTTATTTATTCTCCTAGTGAAAAACATATTTTATGAAAGTAGATTTGCGCAGTCCTTCCCTCCCTGGAATTCTACAAAACAAGTACATAAACCCAGGTTACTTCAACAGATACATTATCGTTCAGAGTGGGGCCAGTAGGGCTTGTCTGTTCATGGGTGAACAGCATTTGGCTGAAGAACATGAATGGAAGCTGTTGTGCAGGCTGTTGAGGAGGAAGGGTATTACAACAGCGCTGTTGTATTATTCTCCAAGGAAAAGTTTCTCGCATCTGAGCCCCTTGAAAAGACTGGTTTTCTTAAGGGGCTGTTTAGTGTTTTTACACAAATCCCCCTGGTGTTTTATGAGTAGATACTGCAAAATCATAAAATGTTATTGAGGCTAGAGCTGTGTCTTGTGTAAAATAAAGAAACATACTTGTTCCTGGCTATTTCTCTAGCAAGGCCACCAGTTTTCTTCTCTCATGAGCAAATAGAAGTTTTCACTCTTACAACTTGCAATTTTTGGTGTGAAAAAAGTTAAGAATTATTCTACATTATATGGTAATGTGATTAGACTATAAAGAAATTAATTTGCATTAGAATTAATAGCTGTTTCTTGAATTGAGTGAGATCCAGCAAATAAAGTAGCAAGGCTCAATAATTAATTTTGTGGAAACAGGTACATGGATTACAGATAGCAGAGTACCTCTGCTAAAGGGGAAGTTTTGCAGCCTATCTATTTTTAAATGTCTAGAAAACTATATGAGGTTATTCTTCAAGGAATTTTTCATAAGGGAGTTGATCGTCGCAAAAGCAAGCATGCTTTCCTGCAGATTTGTCTTAATTTTTGATGTTTCTAAAAATACTTTTCTCATTTTCTGACCTTGCTGGGGATTCTTTGGGCAAAGAAATGAATCTTACAGATCAGTAAATCATAATGCACTGCAAAAAGCATGTTTTGGTTTGACAGTAGTGGTGTAGCTGGGAGGGATGTTCAAACTTAGAAGCTGTAATTGATTAGACTGAATACTTGCTTCAACTTTATTATTATGGACTTGTCATAGGTCAGCTTTTTCACATTGTGAACAACCTGTTTCACCACTCCTATTATAGGAAGGCTATAGAGATGGAATTGAAGCTGGGAAAGAACTTGCACTCCAGGAAGGCTTCAATCAAGGTTATAGACATGGTGCTGAGCTGATGGTTACATGTGGCCAGTTCAGAGGGACCCTGAAGTAAGCTATAAACTTTTTAAGGTCGTGTGCCTGTGGAGGGTGTGTACGGGGGGAGTGTGTGTGCAGTGTTTGGTTTGTTTTAATTAAAACAAATAAAACCTAACCAAACAAACAAAAAAGTGCATTGTGAATCTGTCCACAGTGAGCAACCAGAGAATTCTTAGCTCTTGAATGCAGGGAATTGCCTACCTGGTTGTAGAGTAATCATTCTTAAAAATCATCCTTCAGTTGCTCTTTGAAAATTATCCGAATCTACATCTTTAAGTTGAATATTCGGTTCTACTGCTTGAATTTCCCAGCAAATGTGAATGAAACATACATACATTTATATGGTATAGTTATTTTGTCATGTTGCTATCTTCCTTCGGCAACTGGAAGTCTGTCTGGTTACATGTAATCACTTTTTTTCCTTCACTTTTCAGTGCTCTGTTATCATGGTGTCATCTTAATGGACATGATTCTGCCTTAAGTAAGATAAATAATCTTCTCGATGTGATTGGAAAGCATGAAGAAGATGTGCTTAAGTATCTGAATTCTATCGAACAACAGCCACATCTCGGACACATTATAGATTCTGTTGAGGATATGGACCTTAATCACACAGCTCCAGCTGGGACAGAATACAATGAAGTTAAAGCTGGAAAACATGAAGACGTTGAAAGCTCTTGTGATAACATTTGTAGAAATAATGGTAAGGTTGGTTCCTTGCAGTCTGACTGCAGCAAGGCAAAACTCTGCACAGATCATGAAATGTCAACCCTTGCTTGGGTTAAAAAGCAGACTGTTTGGCTAGTAGAGCAGCTGGGCTTATCACTGGATATACTCCATCATGTCCAGCAACTGGAACATTAGTTTTTCTGTCTCATGGTGTTTAAAGTTATCTCAACTGGATTTGATTCTCAGTTTGTGGACCATGTACAGGCTAATGCATCACTTCATTTTCGGGAAATCTGATTTTGATGCTTCTTAGTAGAGTTAATTTCTATAAATCTTCACCATGCTTTAGCTCCTGGCAAAAAACCCCTTGCTTTCAATCTTAAACATAACATTCACAGAAAGGGGAAATGACTTTTAAAGCTCACAAATATTTACTAAACATCTTTCTGTTCTGTGGCAGAATCAGTCATTTCACCCTCACTTTCTCTTTTGGTGGCAGTTTGGAAATGGAGCAGGTCCCTTTAAATAGCCCCTCTAAATAGGTCCTTTCTAATGTCTAAAAAACAAGTACCCAATGCTATCGATAAGTTCTTCTTGCAGCTCTTCTTGCTGTTGATGATATGCTTACTCTATGCAAAATAGAAGAGGATTTGCTGCTGATTTCTAGTGCTGTGTCTCTCTAGTCACTACATAAAATACAGGAATTTTTCACCTTTTTGTGAAATTCTTCCTTTTGTAGCCACTCTGCAGTGCACTTTCTCAGTTTAAAACTATTTTTCCCTCTTCTTAGAGTTCTATTTATTTCACTTTTGCTGAAAACATGCCACTCTCTAAATACAGAATTCCTGACAATTCCATTGTTTTGCTGTTAGATCATCTACCCTTATACTGTTAGACCACACTGAACAAGTTTCCATTCTAATGAAATTCCTTGTGTTATTTTTGTATTTATTTTGCCAGTCTCTCTAGTGTGACCTCTCTTTCCCTCATTTCCATAGTGTTTTTGCCAAACTATTGAAAGAAGCCAGGCTTATTCACCTTCTCTTAGAAACACATTGTCAGCTACATAAGCATATTTTTGACAACTTTGTATTTCTTTACCAACTTTCTGTATTTAACTTCTTTTCCTGTTGCTTGCCTTAACTGTAGCTGCAAATTGCTCTGGCCAGGAAGTCTTTTCTTCGTGAATGCCTGTCTCTGTTTTACACTAATTAAACTGATTTACAGTAAGTTAGGAGTTTACTCGTTTTAAGTTGCTTGTAACTTTTCTTCATGTCTCAGACAAAGCAGGTCTAGACAGAGACACACTGGAATTCTGAACAGCCAACTTAACTATACTTAAAAAAAATCATAAAACATTTTTCTACTTTGAGGCCAGATGAAAGTTGAGGTAAAAATGAATTGCTTTTCAGAGACCAAGTTTACAACTTTCTTACGAAAAACTCTATTATCCTGCCATGGAGTTGGTAGACTGTAAGTTTGGCTGCCATTCAGTACCCCTTCTGCGTTAGGGGAAAACAGAACTGCAATTAAGAGTCGCTTATCAAACTTGTTTCTGAAATAATGGACAAATAGGGTTGTCTGCATTAATTATGTATGTATGAAATGGTTCAAACAACTTTCTTTTTCTCAGTTTATTTAGCATAACGCTGACGTGGACAAACATTACTTTTCTACAAGTGCATGTGTTATGTTACAGCCTGTATCACATATGTTAGACAGAAATTTCTTCCATACTGTGGTAGAATGTGGTGCAGACAAAGATAAAGGTTACTATAGCAGTGTTAAACTTTCCAAATTTGGAAGTTTGAAAATGCATATTCAAGAGTATTACTTCTATGCATTTAACAGTGTGCAAAGAGGAAACTCCATTCACAAGTAACTAAGTAGACAGTGAGCTTGCCAAGTTCTTTCCAACTACTTCTGCAAAAGGAATCTGTGCCAGGGAAAATGCTTCTTTCTTGTTTGATTATCAAACAATAGATCGTGTGTTTTACTTATCTGTCATAACAGCTTCTGTACTAGCTGTGGAACTACTTTCCTCCACTCTGCACGTTTCTGTGCTTACTGTGGGGTTACGTTTTTCTGTGTTACCACCCAGGGTTTCCAGTTTGGCTGTGGAGATTTTCTTTTGGGCTGTCTGTAACACTTGGCTTATCTGTCACTACCAAATCTTGCTGACCAGCCACAGAAGGACTTTCTTCAAGGGTATTAGAATCTGTAATTTGCTCACATGGTGGTTGAGGTTTTTGTTTTGTGTCTACTTCCACGTCTTGTGTTTCACTATCAGCTTTCATCTTGGCAGCGTTCCTGAAAATAGCTCTCATGACAACTGGAACTGACATGCAACTGAAGGAGGAAGTGAAACATTAGTCACTACTAGAGGCTTCATCCATTCTTCAATATACTTTTTTTTTTTTTTTAAGCTGTGGCTGACACCTAAATGAAACACATGGCGAAAGGCTCCACCTCACATTGTAACTACAATATAACTACATGTGCTATACTGGAAACATATGTTGACACGGTGTAATCAAGTGCTGGATCTTTGATAGAAAGAGTGGAAGGATTTGGTCAAAAAAATAAAAGGGTGCTTTTCATGAAAACCTAAACTAATAATATTGAAATATATTCATTCTTACTGAGTTTTATAGTTGGAACTTTCATTTTTTGTATAAGACCCGTACAGAGCTTATCTTCTCTAAACCACTACACTAGAGGAGTTTTTTTTTCCGCTCTAACAATAGAGTAACCTGGTTCCAGGAATAGTATCTAGTATCCTGTGACTTAAGAGAGGGCAGGCTAATTAAACAGGTTCAAAATCTAGCCTGCATTGATCTTGCTGTCATCAAATACATAATAGTTATATACTAGCTTATGCCAAATGAATTAGTGCCCTCAGTCCTTTCTCTAGCGTATGTTCATATATTGCAGCAACTTGTCTCTCTTGGAATTTGTTTCAGAAACAAGACAGAAACAGTGTTGTAGATAGGCCGTATACACCTCACTTTCTGAAAAGAAGCCCTGATTGGTATTAGGTAGATGTGGAAAAAGTCCTTTCCATGCTATTCTAAGTTATACCAGTCATGAGACGGTCATCAGCTAAAGTCTTCAGAAAAGCATGTTTACAAAAGGAAAAAAAAGAATCTTTATAAAAGGCAAAATTCTCTTCATTCAAAAGTATTTCCCTGCTTTCTACTAGAAAGAAGCAGTTTTTGTCATTATTAATGTTTACATTTTTTGAAAGAGATACTTAACACACTAACTTATTTTCACTGTTACAGCTTTTTACTAAAGTGAAGTTTTCTGATTGCTGAGTTTATGGCATTGTGAACGCACAAGGCATTTCCATTAAATGGATATCTGGTGTTCATTCCAACTGTTATGAAATAAAACTACTTACCGCTTCATAGCTCTTGTTAGAAAGTCATCACTAGAATTTAGAGTTGGATCTTGAGGATTTAAATGAAGGTGACATTGAACGTCTCTGGAGGTTATAACATCAATTATCACTAAGAAAGAACAGAATATAAGTATTTCAAAACAAGCCTTTTTTATAGACATTGAAAACCATCCTTTCATTCTGATTCTTCAAGAGAGCTAAGGCTGAAGTCAACGGGAAGGGGTTTGCTGCAATGCTCTCGCATAAGATTTGCTTTTTCCTAATATACTTAAATCAGAAATAGTAAAAGTTGCATATTCTTTTTAATTAACAGCAGACCAAGACAGAATAGGACTTGAGTATTTGCATTTACATTGTTTATGCTGAAAGCAGAACACTTTTCAGTAAGCAACTTATACACAAGTGCTACTTTGTGTTTTTCAGGGGTTGCACGCTGTTGATAGTAGCCCTTAGAAAGTCTTTGTAACTGAGAAGGGTAGTGCAAGAGCCTAGATAGAACCAAGTCCCTTGTCAGCCCAGTAAAGAAAATAGTATCAATTATTCCACACCTACCACAGGCTAAATTCTCTTTCACAGGATGAATGAAAAAGACAGAAAAGCTGGTGTCCTTGTATGGTACCACTTCAAAGTAAAGCAGTTCTGAATCATCTAGAAATAAAATTACTATTTAGTGATATCCACCCATTGAACCTGGACTCTTTTTGGCTGAATCTCATGCCAGAATTTAAAAAGTGCTGATTCAGTTGAGTCTAATTATTCTTGGTCGACTTGGTTTATGCTTATAGAAGTGTCAGGCATAGGAGATGTTTTAAAAAAAAAATTCAGAGTATAGTACTAGAACTAAGGATTTTTTATCATTTAAAATGCTCCACAAGTAATGACAGCATTGACAAGGGAGCGATGAATCTGTTAACACCCAGCTTAGAAGCTAGTTTCTCTCTAATACTCTGCCATTACTTCCAATGACACAATTTACCTTCATTTATATGCTTCTCAGAGACACAGCTGCTAATAAGACTGTTATATGCCACTTGATGCCGAAGAATCTCTATTACGCCAGGTATGCACTTTGGATGGCTAAACGGGATTTTACTGACCAAGGCTCCTGCTAAATCTAATTTTTCTGAAGTCTTGTTTATGAAGTAACAGTGCTTTGGGCAATCTGGAAGAGACTGAATAACAAATATGGTGTTATTTCAAGCACTGAAAGCAAGAAGAAAAGCTTGGTGTTATCAGGCAACTGCACAATCTGCAAAAATAATTTTGGAAGACACACTTCTAACATGTCCGTTGTGTCTCTCTGCATTTCAGAAAAAATACAGTCCTTAGAGGAAGCTAGGTGAGATCCACTTTCCCTCCCAAATGCATCCAAATTAGGTGAATATAGCCAGACCCAAATGGTCAGGAGTTCAAGTGCCACCAATTTTTCTAACTATTCTTAAGAGCCCTGTAGGCTATAGAAATGTTAACAACCAAGGTGATCTCTCTGAATAATATCATAGTAGTGCTGCTTGACAAATTCTACAAATACGATAGCAGTTTTGCCTGAAATCTCTTCGGGGCATCATATGTTGTTCCTTCTTCCCATCACTACTGCTTTCTTTGGAGGCGCATGTTTGTCTAGAATATCTCCCAATGATTCATTTGAAGAAGAGGAGATGATAGAAAAATTTGCCACCTGCCCGTGTTGACAGTGATTCTATAACAAAATTAGAAGTGCAATATTGTGTTATCTACTTCAGGAGGCCAAATGGGAACCGTCACCTTAAGAACAGGGCAGGGCAGTCAATTAGCAGGGTCTATATTAAGAAAAGCTGAAGAACAGAATAAAAGAGGTTTAAGGATTTCCCCTACATTCCTTTCAAGTTTAGAATTCAATTTACTAACTTATTTCTAGAAAGAAAACCTTTAAACTCAGAAGAAAAACAATCTCCCAGCAAGTACTAATATTTTAGGGAATTGCTGAAGAGTTACAGCCTTTCATGGGTATCTAATGGCAATGAAAAATACATCCCATCTTACAGGTTTTATAGAGGAGAGCTCTGCTAAACCTTATTTTAGCATGGTGTAAACTTCCTATCTTCTGTACCACCACCTCAAAGTCCAAGAACTATGTAGGCAATGGGCTTTGCTGACACTGTTAGCAGAAGAGAAAGAAGCACCCTCTTCTTTTGTTGCCATGAATTGCAAAATTAATGTTTCCTAGCAAAAAAAAAAAAAAAAAAAAAAACCCCAAAAAAAAACCAACACAAAACACGTAGATCTTTGAAACTTATCTTGTAGTTGCCCGGTGCATAAGTCTGGCAGAAAGCATCTCAGCTGCCATTTTCTATTCTAAAACTTTTCCTTTACATCTAATGCACCCTAAATTAAATAATTTCTAAATAAAACAGTTATTAAAAGGGAAGCCATCTGCAGTCACCCATGGCTCTAGATAGTAATTGACATCACTGTTGTAATACTTTACACTTTTCCTCTGCCTGTCCCTTTAAAATGAATCGGTATTCTCAGTGTTACCTAATCAAGAAGTCTTTTTTTGTTAAAACAGCATGATACGCAGTGTGGCATGCAGCATGATAAAGACCTTCAAAAATCTGGGTAAGTACCATCTTGGGACTTGCCCCTCACACCAGCCAATAAGCTTACTTCTTTTTAAGGCATTAATGATAAAGTTCTGAGCAGTTTTTAGAACAGTAAATACTGGGGTTACGCATGAACAAATTAGTATGACTTCAGTAGCCCTGCACGCGGTGTTTCATTAATGAGGGTGAGAAGCTCACTTACTTGAAAGGGTCTAATATTGTTTGTAAATAACTTGAACTATTTCCTAAAGAGCATTTAAATACTGTTGGGATTCTGGGAGGTCTGCACTGCTTGCTTATGGGGAAATATAATTCAGTATATATCTTGCACAAGGGCAGAGTGTGTGCCAAATACACACTATACTCACCACAAAGAAACAGGATTTATGTGTAGACAGGTCTTCACTGCATTTTTCGTTAAGGGTAGACTGAACAATCAGTTCATATAGAGGAGCTAGTTTCAAGCCAGTAATCTGAATTCCTGAAAGCAGGTGATTTTTTTTTTATTAGCATTTAGGTTATGACTATACATGAAAGCTAATATTAAAACCAAAACCAATGTTTTGAAAAGACAAAAACATTAATCTCCTTTCTTACCCCTTTTTTTGCTAATTGGAATTTGAGGTACAGTGTTTAACAGCTTTACCTGTAGTTGTCATATCTTAGAACTCTTGTGGTTTGCACTGGTTGCTAAAATGTGACACTTGGGCTAATAGAACAAAACACATTCTGCCCCAGAAACCAGTTTTTCCTCTTACAACATTAACACAGGGAAATAAAAAGCAAGTAAGCAATGCATAGTCACAGAAGTACTTAGTCTTAAGAACAATTACAACATGCCTGTGAGGCTCTCTATCTCTTCAATACTGGATGAGGATATAGGAATAGGATGGTGAAATTTCAACACAAAAAATGCTGGCAAATCCATGCTGAGTTCATCAGTCAGTGGCAAAAAGACAGGGTTGCTGGGAAAAAAAATAGAATGAATTGTTACAGAAATTGGCATAACAAGGACCTCAGTCAGGTCTGTAGCAGTTTACTAGGTTCCATACCTTTTCTGTCTTCAGAAAAGTTTTGCTTTATAAACACAACTATAGCCTTTAACCTTTCAAAACAAGGTTAACGTGAAGACTGTCAGAGAAGTAAGCCACCAGAAAGTGCAGAACAGTGCACAAGGATGCTTGCTATAAATCGCTTTATAGCAATTTATTTCAGAGAATGACTTCAGACCTTCCCTCCAGCCTAGCACTGAAGTAGAGGGAGATGAGGTGTCAGTATCCATGGTGGGGTGGCAAACTATTTTGTATAGTTAAGTCTAATATCCCTCAATATAAGCTTTATTTATTCTGAAACTATGCTTGTTGAATATGAGGAATTTTTATTATTGTTGCAGTGGCTCCTTCTGGCTTCAAATCTATAAATAAATCCATAGTTCAATGCAATTGTCACAGCTAAATATGAACACAATAATTTTCAAGTCCATTTGGGAAAACTGTAAAAGCCACAGGTTATAGAGGGAGCATAATGCCATCGATAAAACAGAGCTTCCTGTTTTAGCAGAGGCTAAATGTAAGTTAAGCTGAGGTTAGTGCCAGTGACTTGTAAATCCATTTCTGTATTGAGAAGTGTCCAGATCCTCACCTGTCCTCTCCAGCTTGAGAATCTACGAGCAGTGGAGAAAGAGGAAGTTTGTGGAGCGTATCTGTGCCTTCAACAGTTACAACTGTTTTTGTTCCACACACCTGGGAACCTGAGGGAGAAAGAGAACTGCATTGTTTTCCTTGTGTCAGTGTTGATTAATCCCATGCATACAAAACACACAGTGGTAAGGTCTTTTAAAGGTCAGGTCCAACTGACAGCCACAATGGCTTGGGCAGCAAGGAGAAGCCTGCAGAGACCACACCAAAATGGGCGAAGTTGCCCACTGGTGATAGCAGCAATAGCTGCTTTTGGGATGTGCCATGAAATAGATCAAGCAACCACCTGTCATTTTCATGCTGACTAGGCAGTTACTTTGGTATCACTCTCACTTCAATTGGGGTCAACAGCCAAGAAATGGGAAAGTAGTTTCCTGATGTACGTAATAATTGTGCTGAAGTGCATCCCATAAATCATACTGCTAAACTGGAATTTTCAATATTATTTATGAGTTTCATTAATGAACTCTGCTTAATGAAACAGGTAGTGCTGAAAGAGTTATCGCATTAGTTATTTCTGCTTTTCTAGCTTTACCAGGATTTAGTTCTGCTTCCAAAACTTGATAGGGAGAAATGTAAAATTCAATGTTCATAGGAGTTCCTGAGGAATAAAAAAAAAAAAAAAATTAAAAAAATTTTAAAAAGTTTACTACGTATGTCAATAGAGGAAATATGTTAGGCATCTTGACATAAAGGGGAAAAAAACAAGAGCAGTGTAGATGGGAAGAAGGGGATTCCTTATAAAAGTACATCTCTAATTACAGTATATGGTCAAATCACAGCATTTTCTTAGTCAGCTTTTAACAGCTAAACTCTCAAGTGTATAAAGTCATGAGACATCTTTGAAAAGATTAGATTAAGTTTCCATCATCTCTTGCACAATAACCTGTTGTTCAGCCTTAAAATTACTAGCTGAACTGCTAACTTTCAGTGACTAGTCTGAAATAGAAGGGAAAGTTGTTATACTTGCATCAGGGACACACAACAAACCACGCAACAGGATAGCGGTAGCATGTATAAGAATTGCTTTTATGAACTATAACACGTTAATAGTTAAAGCTCACTTCTGACAGTGTAGATGAGTCAAAAAACTGATTAACTGATTGTATTTGCCTTTTAGGCAACAAGAGTATTATCTCAGCTACTACCGCTGTCATCTCATGGTTACTCCCAAACTGCGGTTTCCCACATAACCTCAGAATATTGCTGGTTTTGCTTTTAGCCTGCTGCAAAGCCAATGTTGCAGTAGCTGATAAACCACCTGGCCTCTTTGTATTTTCTCCTTCTGTATGGCTGTACGCTATCTGAGCATACGGACACAGTGAGTCCCTACAGCATGTTTTATTTATAATAGATGATCTTTACTGTAAACAAAGATCAACTCAGGGTTTTTTTATTACAATTATTGGAATCCATGAAGGAAAAAAAAAAATCACCTCCAGTTCTTGGCACCAGGTGTCCTACTTTTCCATGAAGTACTTCAGTAACTCTGTTTACGTCCTGTGTTCTAGTTCAAAACACATCTTGATTAGTGTTTCCTGAGTTGCAGTGCTAGCTAGGCTAATGTAAAGGATAATTTGCACTCTTAATCAAAGGGAGACGATGCTTTCTTGGAAGTAGATTTTGTCTCCATTTGTTATGACAGCTTCCAAAACACCATCATTCCACTCATGCATTACTTCTAAAACTTACAGTTTTAACCCTGTATCTGAGCTGTTCCATGTTGCCATTTGATGTGCTATTAACCAGAAATGAAGTGGAACAAAAATATTGGAGTGGCAGTTTGAGCAAAGAATGAGGAAATAACCTGGATAAACCAACTCAAACAGAACCGATCTCTAACCTTAAAAGTGATCGCACAGCTGAATACATACACCCATACAATGACATAGCCGTGTATTAAAACTCTGCAGTGCATTAACTTGTATCATAGATGGGACAAATAATCTATTTAACTCATAAATAATATTTACTGAGATATCAGTGGTCAGCAAGGATACAGTATATTTGTTCATGGAGTCAGTATGCTTCATAAGGGACACTAGAAAAATAAGCCAAGAGTCTGTTTGAAGTTACAGAAGGCCATGCTTGCCGAGACTACTTAATAGGCAAGATATCAGAAAAGATGCTTCAGAAATCCAGAAAGAAGGCACTGCCCTCTACTCTGAAAAGAGAAATGAGAAAAAAGAAGGCTAGGAGGAGAGCTAGCATCAACTACTCCTGATCTAAAACCTGAGCACAAAATGAGATGCCCGAACAGCAGGACCCCAAAAAGTATATTTTCCTTCTGCCACCGGGAGATCTAAACATGACTGCTGACCTTCAGATGCAGTTTGCTCCTAGTGCGTGGTCACATGCACGCACCCTGAGCTCTGCAGCCAGCCAGCTTCCCAGCAAGTCTCTTGGGTAAAGCGCAAGAGTTCAGTAGATTGTCTTGTTTGGTATGCCTGGGGTTGGCAAACTGCAGTAGGCTTCAAGCTTTCCAGTGGGAGAAAACTCCCCAGGACTTCCCCATCCTGCTCTATAATTAGATCAGTTAACTTGTTTTTTAGTGAAATGAAGGGGTGGGGTTGGAGGGAAAGGGAGAAAGAGGTAGAATTCAAGTTACCTGTCTAGAAGAGACATCAAATAAAGATCTTTTTCAAGGGCCTGCAAAGCAAGGTATCCCTTAGCTTTCATTTCACTGGGAGAGGAAAAAAAAAAATATTATTTTTGTAAGCATACAAAAGCTAGGCTACGGATTTTAAAAGTTTTTCAAGTAAAAACTTGTTGCAACCTGTTTCCTGGAATTTGATACAGATTTGACAGGTCTTCTAGAATCTTTCCAAAGGCATCATAGTTCTTCATCCTACCAGAAAGAAACAATTGCTACTAAACGAGATGGATAGTAAGTCTTTTATATCTAACTTGCCAGAAAAAGCACCATTTCAGAGTGACATAGGCCTCCTCCTTATCAGATCTGGCAAGTAGCAATACTGCTTTTAATTTTTCTTAGAAGATAGCAGGAAATGTGAATCGTTTGCTCTGTTGCAAAAAGCAATATAATTATAGCTGACACTGGTTAAATATGCACTACTGAAAGCAATAGGTGTGCATGATACACAAATTTGACAGCTCATCAGCTGCAAAGCACTTTTCCTGATGTTCCAATAAAGCTAGTCATGTAACCCTTCCCTAATACAATGCACTTGTACATTGTTCTTTTCATCAAAATATCAAGGATTGTATTAATATTGCACTTCACAGCACCCTGTGAGAGAGACAGATCTTAAATACAACTGACAGATACCTCAATCAAAAAAAGAACAAGGGACAAGTGGCTTGCCTAAGTTTGTGAAGGAATGGTTCGGGCTGCGCAAAACCCAGAATTCCTGCAGGTTATGACTAGCTGTGGTAGCCTGGAGCTCTGCTTTGGACTAACCCACCGGGTATTTACTCACCTGCTTAAGTGGATTGTAAGTGGATTTTACAAGCCTTACTAAACTCTCTAGTGCTGCAGTCACACAGAAGGTGGTACTCAAGAAGACATACCTTCCCTTTTCAGGCAGATGTGGCTGCAACGTGGATCAGCAAAGAGACCAAACAAGCCTGCCTGGACTTTCACATTGGGACAAATCCTTTCCAAACAGAAGCCTAAACAAGCCACTCAGCTCTCCCGTGACCCTTTCCAACTGGTCTAGTGGGGAAGCAGGGACAAGGGAAGGACGCAGGCATGCAGGCACAGACACAGCACCAGCCTCTGCATTAGCTGGACGGTTCATCGTGACTTCGTAGTTACTTTGAGACTCACAGGAAACATTACACATGTAACAAACTGCCTTAGGACCAAATAAAATACTACACCAAGAGGTGTAGAGGGGTTACTTGCACTTCATGCTAGATCCTAGCAAAAACAGGAAGGCAGATAAGTAGTACCCGGTGCCAATGGTAACTATATGCCATTGCTCAGAGCCAAACTGCTGGCAGTTAACATCACTGGGAGTAGAAAACCTAGGAAAGTACAAGCTGAAGCTTTAAGATGCAGCTGTTGACACCCATAAGCTAGTATAACTTCATTCCTGAGGGAAGAGTGGGCTGGAAAAACTGATAATGTATTACAGGTCTACATAGAAGAGCGACGAAATATGCAAGGTCAATTATTATTTTTTCTCTCTTTACCTTCCCTTTCAACTGTTCTGCCAATCTATTTAAATAAAAGAACCCAATTCCTTAAATACACTCATTGTTAGTAAAAGCTGGAACCTTGATCATATTGGCTGGAGAGCTGAATGGACTTGTAAGGTGATGGCCTGACCTGGAAGAGCAACTATTCGATGTGGTAATAACAAAAAAAACCAAACAAACAAACAAAAAAAAAACCACAAAAACCAAACAAATCCACAACCCACACATATATAGTGCCATACTGCTACATGAGAAAATGAAAGTAACATCTTCTCCTACACATTTGCAAAGAAAAACAGGCCATGTGATACTATCTTGCTTTCATTGTTGTGACAGAAGCCTGAAGGACATGTAGTTAAGACATTTGCATAAGAACAATACAAAGACTATTTAGTATTTGTGATAGAAGGAGAAGGGGAAAAGTAATATCTGTTTTGGATCTATAGATCTGCCAGTTCTGAATTGTCATCAGCCCCTTTCCAAAGCTACAGGTCCAAGCAGTTCTACAGTTCTTGTAATCAACAGAAATGCCAGTATTCAAAGGCTGTGTTCGGCTGGCAGCTAGAGCTAATGTATTGGGGATTACTCTTTCC
>KL258618.1:375-15276 GCA_000699545.1 Podiceps cristatus | reverse complement strand
TCCATTGAAGCAGATGCAATTTAGCTGTTTTCAATGGAATGACTTGAGAAGTAAGTAATACCTGGAGTATCTTTTCAAAATTATATTTTCTGCAGTTTTAGCCTAGAATTTACCAATTGGAAGTGGGTAATAACAGTTACAACAACCACCAAGTTTGAATATGGAGCACTGAAATCAACTTCCCACATAAAAATAAAATCCAAAAGTGTATCAGTTCTTCTGGGTTTTTTTTGATTCATATTATTGTTTCCTGATTCTTGCTTTTTTGTTGTTTTTTTGGTTTTGTTCCCTTTATTTTCTTCAGTTCTTACACTGAAAACATTCTAGCCTTGACTTCTTCACAACATTCAGAGAAACACAAGACTCAGGAATTCCTTTCCATTCAACAAGGGACTCTGCACATGATTCTTTACCTTAGATGCTGCACCAAGTCATCACAAACCTACAGGAATAAGAGAAGAGTCTCATTTTTCTTACCATCCTTTGTGAAACATCTCTTAAAAGCATTTAATTGTTAATATTAAAATTGTTCCCCATTACTTTTAATTAGCTGAACAGTTCACTTAAAAAAAAAAAAAAAAAAAAAAAAAAAAACAAAAACACAGACTAGCATTACAATAGTTGAAACATAATATAATAATTGGAAGAACAAAGGCTCTGTGGAAAAGGATAAAATTAACAGAAATAGTTTGTTGATAAATTCTTTCCAAAAAAAAAAAAAAAAAGCACCTTTGCCACTTTTTCTTTTATTGGCAGTTACTGTGCTAAAATTCTCTGGATATGCTTTTCCACCCTAATAATATTGTCCAGCACTCCCTGATCAACAGGCCTGTGCTGGTTAAACAGAACAACTTTAAATTCCTCAGCTGACTGCAACTGAAAAAAGGGACTAAATTAACTCCAAATTAATGTAACAATTTGGATACTTACTGGTAAAAATCAGAGTTTATGCTCCCTGCCCCCCTGCAACAGCTTGTTGTTATATCTTTGATCTGTTATATCTTTGTCTGTGACACTGAACAACTGCAGAACATGGTATATGAACTTCAGAGTGGTATTTTTGCCAATAATTTAATGACAAATTTTGCAAGAAAAACATCACCATTAATAGGAATGCATATACTCCTAAACAAGGCAGAAGGAAAAACAGAATCTCTGGTAACAGCTCCAAGAATATATATTGCACTACACCTTAGCAGGAAAATATTTTAAGACCCTGTTATTTACTGTATATAGATAACATTGAAGTATGAGAATACAAATATTTATGCATGGTACTACAAAACTCTTGGAAGGTGGGCATGCCAGCTCAGTTTTATCTTAATATTTTGCGCCACAGTACTTAATATATGTAACCAAGTTGTAAGTTTAGGTGAGAGATTCAGATGCCTAAAGAGGTAGCTAGTGTCATGCACAGGCTGGCAGGTGTGACAAGACCAAAAAGAAGCCAAAGTCTTTCTGACATGGCAGCTGGAAGCCAGGTGGGAGACTACAGGGAGGTGAGAAACAGAGAAAATTAACTTTACCACAGGAGGTTCTCCAAGGTGAGCCAGCTTTACATCCATCACCTCTCCATCATTCTCCAGTTGAACTTCTATATAAAACATGTTTGAAGTTATGTAGCAGGCAGTCCCACTGGGGCTAACATGAGCGTTAAGCCTGAGGAGAGGGGAAAAAAAAAAAAAAGCAAACCCAAAAACGAACCCACAAACAACAAAACAAAACAAAACCAGAAAAGGCTTGTATATCTAAAAATTCTGTCACACAGAGAAAGGAAATGAATATAGTTTACTTGGTCATGGGAAGAGATGCCAGGGATGCTTCAAAAATAACTCTTCCTTGGCTCAGCTTCTGAAAACTATCCAAGCAGGCAATATATTTATGCTTTGCTCTTTGTATCATCATGTTGGTTTGCTGAAAACTATTCACCCCAGTCTGTAGCTTTGGGACCTAGGCATGCATGCCCTCTCTTCACCCAATAACCTCCTCCACAAAGGGCTAATCAAAATAGGCAGTTTTGCCTGTTGCAAGTAATACACTGCATTAGAACACTGAGCTAAAGAAAAAAAATAAAAAGTATCATTGAGAAGCCATCCAGATGGTATTCCTCACTGGACTTGGGGCCATGCTTGCTTATTTGCATTTATTCATAAACAAACTTACCCTTTTTGTTTGGATAAAGATTCCAATCTGTTCACCACAGAAAACAAAGATTTAGCTGCAAAAAAAACCCCAAAAATGTTATTTAATTTGGCTGCAATAATCAAGAAGTAGAACCAGTATTATCCCGTTGTAAAGGGTATGATTTAGGTAATGAGAAAATAGTATCTCTTGCATGGCTTCTTGTTATTAATGACAACTACTATCCTATGATTAACGAGTGCTGTGCTGGGTAGAGCTTATTCTCAGACTTTGAGAATAGCTATAGCCTGAAGGCTTAGCCCAAAGATGAGTCACAAGTCTCCCGTGTCATATCCACTGCTACGTTTGTACATTTGACCTCTTTGTGCAGAACATCACCAACAGAGAGGATGGGTAGCTTCCATAGAATATTAAAAAATACACTTTCAGTTATCTGACAGCTCATTACCATTTAACGTCCTCTGTATCTTCTCCATGCAAGAAAGCAATGGACCATCTGGAGCATTACTGACAGGCCGTCCAAGTGGCTTATCCTAGCACATTTGTGAAAACAGGAGACAGAAAAATACTCCTTAAATTACTAGCCAAAGAGGAATATCACAGCATGTGCAACACAGAACACCAATGCCCAGTACAACAAAACACTGCTTATTTCTTTTTGTCAAACATAGAGGTGACCTATGATGGTAACTCTCTCTAAAGCGGCAGCACTAAATGGATTTGTGAAGACCCTAATGTGCAGGAAGTATATATCAGAGGCCTTTGGAGCAGGCAGTGGCTTTCCATTCCCTTTTCTTCTGAGCCCAAGCTATGTCCTCTAATTTCACCATGATACTAGAGATCAACTAAGAAAATACTCTATTTTAGGAGAGATCAGTAACTGCCGCAAGTGTACTTGGTTAGACTCGGTGTGCAAGTTCCATCTGAAGATACTAACTTAAGTAGCAAGCAAACTTTCCCAGCTTCTCTTCTAGATCTTGTCTGAAAACTTCTTATACTTCACACTTCAAATCACAAAGAACATTCACTGCTGAAAAATTTTCACCATGTTCAAACTCAGGACATTTTTTTCAGAGTAAGGCTTTAGTTAAGCATCAATAAAAAGAAGTATGGAAACAAATGGGACTTTTTATACTAAGCTCACACCAGTTGCACTAATCTGCTTTTTACAAAGATGATTCTTACAAGTAATTACCTACTGGAAGGGTGGGAAGCATGGAATGACTTAAGGTGTATCACAGCAGGAGAGAGTCTAGATAACAGGTTTCAGGTCAGTTTCTGAAAAACTGTCTTTTCTCCCAATCCTATGGGCAAGAAATTGTCTTTACATACTAAGAATGTGCTAATGATAGTGAATGGAAAATAACCTAAAATATTAGACAATCAGCTGTAACTCCTGAAGAGTTAAAATAATGCAAGAATCAATCTCTAACATGTTAAAACAATGCAGGAAACTTTTTACCCACTGTTGTAAGAAAAATTGGGAGCCAAGCTATAATAGGCATGGGTTGTTGGTTGGGTTTTGTATTTTTTTTGGGTGGTGGTGGTTTTTTGTTGTGTGAGGTTTTGTTTTGTTTTGTTTAAGTCAAGCAGTTTTTGAACCATCTTGGCAACCTGTTCTTACGCCATATATCCTTCTCTCACCTAATCTGTGATTCTTACCATGCAAAAATGGACAAGTTTCAGAGTTTCAGTCCATGGCTTTTGTTGGTATTTTAAATGTAACTGTTCCATTAAAGCATTTGTAGAAATAGCTGTTACAGCACCTGAAAAACATGTCAAAATGTTCTAAATATAATGGCATGTATTTACACTGGCAACCAGAAAAGTTGGAGGAGGAAAATTATAAAAAGTTGTTAAGGTCATAGGTGATACACTTCAAAAGGGGAGGCGGGGAAAAAAATGGTTTAGTTGAATACAAATATCTAATTTCTGTAAGACTGCTGACAGGAAAAGGGTGGGAGGAGATTTTGCATAGGCAAGTATTCTCAATATTAAATACAGAGATGCAGCCCGATCTTCAGCTTGTTAAACAACTAGGCTTTCTTTACCTATGCACAATATCATATGTGTATTCTTAATAAATACCAAGGCCTTTCCATAAATTTCAGGCATCCAGATTTCTACGCCCACCTAGAGCTCATTAGAGCTCTTTTTGATGAGAGATAAAACATTAGAGATAACTTTTCATGATGAGGGTGGTGAAACACTGGAGCAGGTTGCCCAGAGAGGCAGTAGAAGCCCCATTCCTGGAAACATTTAAGGTCATGCTGGACGGGGCTCTGAGCGACCTGATCTAGGTAATGGTGTCCCTGCTTATTGCAGGGGTTTGGACTACATGACTTCTAAATGTGCCTTTCAACCCAAACTATGCTATGATTTTGCAGAGGGATAATCACTAGGCAGAGTTGCAACTTTTTTTTTTTTTTTCCCCTCACTGGAATGGCAAGGAAGGAGAATGGGGCCAGAAGAAGGAACATTTTCAGCTCATCATCAGTGTCCTTCTAAATATTCTTTCTGGCCTTACACAGAATCTAGAGGCTCAAAGAAAGTTTTTGGGTTGTTTGCTGAGAGCTGGTGCATCCATAATCACTAATTCCATCAGGAATAAACCTGGAATGAACTTCCTAATATATCAGCATGAGACAGGCAGGAAAGCTCCAGACTGATTAATAAGAGGAAATTGAGTCCCTGCAACATGCCACCCACTCTGCTCTGCCCCTTAGCACCAGAAGAAACTTTGCAAAGTGCTTCTTTGGCCTAGAGGGCACAACAGCCGCAGTGCATGTCCCCTTTGAGCTAGCAGCACTGCAAGGGGGGAAGGGAGACGGATGAGGAGAGGGGTTTCTATACCCTTTGCATACATCAAGCAGGGGCGGTGAGTGGAGGCTGGCAGCATCTTCTTCCTGCTGGGAGGAGGAGAGAGTGGAAACCAGAGTCCCCTGTAAAGCAAGGCACCTCAACCTGCTGGGGAAAGGGGAGGGAAGCAGTGCACCCCAAACAGCTCTTGCAAGCACCCCTACTGAGGGGCATGCCCCCACTAATGTTCCCACTCACCCATGTTTGATGCCTACAGGAAGGCTGCGGCCCACCCTGTACCTCCATCTCCATCCACACCACAAGAAACCAGTGGTCCTACTTGTAGCACCTGCACAGCAGCACCCACGGGTGCTGTGCAAGGCAGAAGGCTTGCTCCCTCACAAAGCTGGTCCCCAGGGGCTAATGTTTGAACTTGACAAGCTTGATAAGCATTGCAACATCACCTCTCGTGGTGGTTTAACCCTGGCTGGATGCCAGGTGCCCACCAAAGCTGTTCTATCACTCCCCCTCCTCAGCTGGACAGGGGAGAGAACATATAACCAAAGGCTCCTGGGTCAAGAGAAGGACATTCTCTAATTACAGTCATGGGCAAAACAGACTCGACTTGCAGAAAAATTAGTTTAATTTATTACCAATCAAATCAGAATAGGATAATGAGAAATAAACCCAAACATTAAACCACTTTCCCCCCACCCCTTCCTTCTTCCTGGGCTCTACTTCATTCTCCATTTTATTTCCTTTTTCGCCTCAAGCAGCACAGGGGGATGGGGAATGGGGGCTGCGGTCAGTCCATCACACATGTCTCTGCTGCTCCTTCCTCCGCAGGGGAGGGCTCCTCGCACTCTGCCCTGCTCCAGCGTGGGGTCCCTCCCACGGGAGACAGTTCTTCATGAACTGCTCCAGATTGGGTCCCCCACAGGGTCACAGCTCCTGCCAGCAAACCTGCTCTCGTGTGGGCTCCTCTCTCCATGGGTCCACAGCTCCTGCCAGGAGCCTGCTCCAGTGCGGGCTTCCCACAGGGTCCCAGCCTTCTTTGGGCATCCACCTCCTCTGGCGTGGGATCCTCCCTGTGTGCGGGTGGGTCTCTGCTCCCCCGTGGGCCTCCCTGGGCTACAGGGGCACAGCCAGCCTCACCGGGGGCTGCACCAGGGCTGCGGGGGAACCTCTGCTCTGGCACCTGGAGCTCCTCCTCCCCCTTCTTCTTCACTGACCTTGGTGTCTGCAGAGTTGTTGTTCTCACATATTCTCACTCCTCTCTCTGACTGTAATTGCCCTTATGCAGTTGTTTTTTTTTTCCTTCTTTAATAGGTTCTCACAGAGGCACTACCAGTCGCTGATTGGCTTTGCCTTTGCCAGCAGCAGGGCCATCTTGGAGGCAGCTGGCCCTGGCTCTATCGGACATGGGGAAAGCTTCTGGCGGCTTCTCACAGAAGCTGCCCCTGTAGCCCCCCTGCTATCAAAACCTTGCCACACATATCCAATACACCTCTCAACTCTGCTAACTTTTGAAGGGGTGAGGCACCCTGTCAGTTGTGCTCTTCTGCATCTGAATCCTAAGGAGAAGGCATAATGTCTGTCCCCATCTTTTCAGAAGGTGTAGCACTCTCAGGAAAAGACTGAATTTAACTGAGGGAGAAAGGCTGGGAAGGTATGATAGCAAGAATCACTCAGCAAAACAGGGAAAACCTCCATAAGGGCACTTTTAGTCTAGCTCAGGGGTGAAAGGGGCGGGGGGAAGAGGCTATAGCTATCTATAATGTTTGCATTGTATTTGTGCATCCTTTTGTGGCCTCCTCATGTTGCTAGTCTCCTTGTACATGGGAATCAGTGCACAATGGCAGTGTGAGATTCAGGGTTTAATCCTGGACCTTTGTATAGGCACTAGCTTGAAACTTGGTCACCAGGGAATGCCGGGTCTACCACAAGAAGAGCATGTCTCCTACATAACCCCCATGTGGCAGTGTTTTAAGATATGTTACAGCACACTTTCTGTTTTCAGCTGTCATCAGTCAAGCTGCAGTGCCTGAAATAGTCTCATAACACGTAAAGCAGGTGATCTTGGACCTGTATGTAGGTACCTGAGTAAAAAGTAAATAGTTCGGTGGCCTCACTAAGATTACAGAGGAAACTACATATGGGCCTAGGAATCCCAGAAGTACAAGGTACGTGCCAAAAGTGGTATTGGTCTCCAACCAGACAGGTGTCAAGCATATTACTTAGGGAAAATCAATGCAGCTGACAGAGTTAAATACGTTTGCTTTTCAGCTTTTACAGAGGAGGTGAAAGGTGATCAAATAAATTGATGATATAATTCCACACTTGTGGTAGACCACATTTCCCTAAAATTATTAGCTTGGCTTATGCTATTCAATATTAATTTATTTTTAAAACTGACATTAGAAGTGACTACAGGTATAATTATGAACTTTACCTGTGACTTGGTGCATCCATTTAAAGACATGTTTTCAGCATTTCTAGACAGGCATTTTAGCTTAGGCGTGCTTGAACAATGTCTTGAAATGTTTTCTGCTAGGCAAGAACATGTACTATGGCCCAGGGAAAGTAAGTAGGTTGCCTCAGTCCAGATCGTGTGAATGGGTGTGTACACATGACATACCACAACTTGGTAGTGGATAATATTTTTGTGGTAATTTTCATAAATGTTTGCCCTGATTGAGAGATCATTGAAGTCTCTGTGATCTTGACACTGACTCCAGTGGTTTGATCACATCCTGCAGAAGCAAAGAAGTAGATAGTTTGCTGACCCTCTTGAAGCTGTTCTGCAAATAAACAGAGGAGTTGAAGTTTAAGTAGTCACAAACCAGCATGGCTGATAAGCCTAAAATTCACTTTAATCTTTGAACACAAAAAATAACCTTTTCCATTGTGCTCTAATGAACGTATTTAGGCAGATGAATTTACATCATTTTTCCAGGATAGGGATAGTGCCAGTTTTTCATAACAAGACAAATATTCCAAGACAAGTAGTAGCCTTCATACATACATAAAATTGTAATATTGGCTAAGATCATACATGAGAAACAGCAGCTTAAACATTGTCAGAAATCTCCTCAGATCAAGGTGTCGTTCCAGCATTCAGAACTGTCAGATCAAATTACCATCTCAAGAGAAGAGTTAAGAGTGTTGAATAATTAAAAACGTTCTAATTATAGTATCTCAGGCATATTAGATACACAAAGGTTTAACTGGGACAGTTCATGGGGAAAAAAAAAAAAAAAAAAAAAGGCAACTGGCCAAGCATTTTCACCAGTATAAAAGATAATAGGAATTACCGCATGAATCCTGCATGCTCACCTGCTCTAGATTAGTCTCTTTGTGTATTCAGCAAAAACTGATGCTTTCATGTGCTCAGTTACAAAATAAGCTGTCCCTAAAGAAAATCTTCTTTTACTCTCAAATATTTGGCGGTTATCTTACCCCCTTTTAAAGGGTTAAAACTGGTATGCTTCTTTAGGGACCTTTTGAGAAATTATTATTACTACTTTGTTTATTTTTGTCATGGTTTTCTGCATCTTGCTGAATTCCTGACTCCGTAATATGCTTTACAATGCATGCCGTGGGAACTTTGGGATTCATATGAAAATAAGATTTTGTAATCTCATAGTTCTTCCATTTCTGATGATTTTTCCATGTAATTGAATGGTACTTTGTTTTTCCAAGAAAGGATCAATGTATTTTCCATTCATATTCTTGCATGAATGCAGGTAAACTATTTGTTTCAGTGAAGGCACTCTAGACTTAATACAGGACAAGAAAAAACTTTGCATACTGTTGATACACTTTAATGATAACAGTTTGGAAAGATTCCAGGTATACCATATTCGGTGCAACACTGGTGTATTTTTTTTTGTTTCTGTATTCTTTTGGTGGGCCAGGGGTTGCTTTTTTCTTTTAATCTTATATCCAGTCTTGATTTTTTTTTCATCTAAAGAATAAAAATCAAAATATACCACCAGCAATATCTTCACTGGCCTGTTTCCACCAGTTTCTTGGAACTGTATCTTTCCAGAAGCCCTTGGCTGAACTGCTGATCAGAGGAAACAGCAGCTACATAACAGCCCACAGTAAGTCTAAATACAGAATTGGGGCCTGGGGCAGTCAGTGAAAACCAGAGGTTCCACTTAGAACTGCAAGGATGTGTAAGAGGTGTCGCTGGGATTATCCGAGTTGATTCCTGGTCAGGAGATCAGAGGTAACATTGTGTTCTTTCACAAAGTGCCATGGGATTTTAGAGTGATCAGCAGTGACAGAGCTATAAAATGGGCATGTAACTGGAACGTGTATCAGTGTTTATCAAAAATGGTGATCATTCAAATAATTCCTTTATCTGTCCTAGGTGCTCATCCATCGAAGGAAGGAAGGAAGGAAGGAGGGAAGGAAGGAAGGAAGGAAGGAAGGAAGGAGCAAGCTACAGAAACACAAGAGAAAAGGCTGTAAAAAGTCATGTAAAAACCATAAAGTGAGTATGAAACCATATAAAGTATGAAAAATAGGAGCAATAGAAAAGGAAGTCTATGGAAAGCAGAAAAGATATAAAAAGGAAAAGATGAGAGAAAAAAATATATAGACAACTCTAAGATTAGAAAAATATTTTTACAATATTTTTTGTGTTATTTTCGTGACAGAAAGTGAAATGACTTTAGGTCTACTTTGAGCTATTTTAAACCAATATTGGTTTGGAGATGATTGTTAGGCTTAAGTGTTCTGATTGAATATATATCAGGATATGGGTTATGTAACATGCGGACTAAAAAAAGAAACAGCACCCAGTGGCAAATACTGATTTCAGTAAAATAGTATGTGGGAAGTACCACATTCTTTCAGGAAAGACAATACCATAAATGAGCTCAATCCCAACAAATTTAAAGATTTTACACCAGTGCCATGTAGACAGGTATGCCACATACACTACATCTTTTTATATCACTCTATATTGGTTAAGCAATTTGATACTGCTTTTCCTATCTTATGTTTTAAAACCAAAACTAATTAATTAAACCATGAAGACTGGTTCTAAATACATGCAATCAACATTGTATTATACATTTCAGTGCCTGTATGTTTTTAGATGTTTGGTAATTCCTTAACTATGTTCCCAATAATGCTTTTGTCTATTCTCATATCTCATAAACCAACTGTGTTGTAACCCTCAAATCTCAGATTTCCAGATTTCTAGTCACCTGCTAGAATGATGTCATTTCTCCTAGCTTTGTTGAATGACAAGACGAATGACTGCAAACTCATCATTACTCTCAGACTCATTGTTACCGAAGTCACTTCACTGCACTTTCTCTATAGGCACAAAGCATTTGGGGATGGATTATCTTTTCAAAATGGTAAGAAAGCTATGAGTGCTAAGCACCACGACTAGCTCAGCTGGAGTACTGAGAATAATGCCATTTGGACAGCTAACAGAGCTAAGCAAATGCATCTCATTACCCAACAGTTTATTACAGTAATCCCACTATCTCCTTTTTAGGGAGTATGTATCTGTTTGCAAGTGTAGGGGGACACGTGTGACAGGTTTGGAGGCATTCACAGCTGATGGCAAGCGCCTCTGTCAGCTGACAGACTAAGATGTCCTTGCATTGAGCGAGAGTAGTAGGAGCAACTGCCCACACAACCTTTGTGTGTGTGATGATTTGTAGTGTTCAGAATTTGGTCTGGATTGCTTCATTTTGAGAATAGCTGATGTTTATTTGTGCACAGTACCAAAATATTCCCTGGTTGTATGTGCCACAAAAGTACAGAGAAAGAAAGACTGTTCCTACCTTGTAGAGCTTAACCTCTAAATAGAAAACACAGATGAATGTTGGGATGGGAAATGGACAGACAGTGCACTGGCCACTATCGGAGCAGATTAGTGAGAGTATGTTGCGGTTTAACCCCAGCTGGCAACTAAGTATCATGCAGCCGCTCGCTCTCTTCCCCCAGGTGGGATGGGGGAGAGAATCAGAAGGGTGAAAGTGAGAACATTCACGGGTTGAGATAAAGACAGTTTAATAGGTAAAGCAAAAGCTGTGTGCATAAGCGAAGCAAAAAAAGGAATTCATTCACCATTTCCCATGGGCACGTAGGTGATCAGCCATCTGCAGGAAAGCACGGCTCCACCATGCATAACAGTTACTTGGGAAGACAAACGCCATCATTCCAAACATCCACCTCTTCTTTTTCCCCCACCTTTAATTGCTGAGCGTGATGTTATGTGGTATGGAATATCATAGAATCATAGAATCATTAAGGTTGGAAGGGACCTTTAAGATCATCAATTCCAACTGTCAACCCACCACCACCATGCCTACTAGACCATGTGTGCCATGTCTATACATTTTTTGAACGCCTCCAGGGATGGTGACTCCACCACTTCCCTGGGCAGCCTGTTCCGGTGCTTGACCACTCTTTCAGTAAAGAAATTTTTCCTAATATCTGATCTAAATATCCCCTGTTGCAACTTGAGGCCATTTCCTCTCGTCCTAGTATATCCGTTTGGTCAGTTGGGGTCAGCTGTCCCAGCTGTGTCCCCTCCCAACTTCTTGTGCAACCCCAGCCTCCTCGCTGGTGGGGTGGGGTGAGAAGCAGAAAAGGCCTTGATGCTGTGTTAGCGCAGCTCAGCAATAAAGAAAACATCCCTCTATTATCAACACTGTTTTCAGCACAAATCCAAAACAAAGCCCCATAGTAGCTACTGTGAAGAAAATTAACTCTATCCCAGCCAAAACCAGCACAGAAGAGAATTAAGGTTACCTGAATACCAATCCAGCCGGCTGTCCCTCAAGACCTGGATTTGTACTGCCTAACAACAAGCACCAAAATAAGCTTTATCACGTCAGATACTCCTGCTAGCTTTTGGAGAGAAACAGGCACACACAAAGGGAGATTCAATCCCCCCAATACATGCACCATCTTCTCAAGGCAGCCATTGCTCTCTGTTGCATAAAGTGGGAGGTACGTACCAAGTCTGGACTTGCGCATGCCGGTTATATACCTCAGGCGTGCTGTCTCTAAAACCTGACTGTCCCTTACACAAACACACACAAAACCACATAGAGTTACAAATTTGGGAAGTATGAATATGTTGATAATTAGCCAAGCAACACTTTACCATATTCTTCACTCACTGTTATTTTTAATTTCTCACAACTGGTACAAACAGAGGCAGGGGAAAGCTTCTAGCTCTTTCCTTTCGTTGGGGGGCTGGGGGAGTACGGTGTGATTCTCCCCAGAATACATGGTGGGTTTGAGCTGGGTCGTTTCTTTCCTTCAGTCCTGCTACTCAGAAACTCCATTAAATCACAAATACATTTCATGCGTCCTTATGCATTGGTAATAAAATGTTGTCTAATAAATTCTAATACAGTTGTGCTGCCAGCATAAAAGAGAAGAAATTACCTGTAAAACCCGAAAATCCTACCTCCCTGTATTGATTCCAGTCTAGCAATACTTTACAACACAAAGGCCCACACACCCACAGACCCAGCAGATGCCAGAATAATCGATTCTGGGCTGAAATAGGAGGGGGCCCTCAAAAACAGTAAGTGGTTTTGTTCCCTTTCTATTTTGTCCCTTAGTAAAATGAAGTGTCTCTCACCCTGTAAGATTTATTGAGATATTGAGGGAAGAATAGATGTTTTATGTGTGATAAGGTAGCTTTCCAAAGAACAAGGTTCATTCATTCATGTCAACAGAAATCTAAGATAAAATAACAGTGTTAAATTATGCATAGTTTAGATATATATTGTGTGCTATAAAGTGTGTGCTAAAGCAAAGGGAACAAGAATTTTTTGTCTCTGGGAAATGAAGTTGCACATCAATGTTTTTCCCAAAGATTCAGACATGTTTTGTCTGACATGTCCACCTTATCTTTAGCTTTTTAAAATAAACGAATTTCTTGTCAGTATCAGTTGATTTCTTGGTTGTATTGTGGTACATAATGCAAATACTACTAGCACACAATTAATTACATCTCTGCTTAATTACACTTTATAATTTTTCTCTGCAAATATTTTAGGGGCAGAGCTGTACTGGCACATATGCTAATACATAACAAAGGACAATCAGTATGTACATCCTTAGGACCACGTTGCAAGCATTGTCTATATGGTTTTAGGTGTCCACTATAGCATTTAAACACTAGAGAGCAGTAAGGAATTCAAACTTGCTGCTACCTTGGGCTGCCCAACCCCAGGTTCCTGTGGAGCCAATGAAGTGGAATAGTTGCAATACCTACTCTCCTCTCACCAGTTGCTCTCTTACACCAAGGAGCCAGAGTCACACACTAAGATGCCACAGGCCCTGCAGAGATGCTCTCACTGTGGTCACTTGCTAGCAATTGAATAGGAAATAGTAATGTAGTGCATTTTCATGGAAATATTTCTGTTTGTTTTGGGTTAAAGGGCTCTTTTTTTTTTTCCACTTGGTTTAGGCAAGGTGCGAGGGGAGATTTCACAAACAGAGGATGAGGGATACACTATAAACTGTTTTTTATTACATTATGATATGCAGCTTGGGCCACAGGACAAAAATTCAAAATAAAATGACATCTTAAAGAAGATGGCTCTAAAAGGAGATCAAAAGGACAAAGGCCATGACCGTTAACAAGCAGCATGGTGCAAGACGGGTATTTCTGTAGAGTGAAACAGTTGGTATCAAGGTCCTGGCAACCATGTTGTATGTATTACAGGGTAGGGGGTTATTTTAGAGGTTATTCTGGGTCTAGTCTGTTCCTGGAGAGAATGCCCATCAGCCGTAGAAGTGCCTGAGGCACACTCCTGCAGTGCATCTCAGCGTCCTGTCCCAGTTTGCCTGTTCCAAGCCCGCTCTACAACGCAGAGCAAAGCAGAGTAAATCAGGACAACCGAGAGCTCAGTTTCAGAGGTGCGTTCCTGATCTGAACCATAACACCAATGACCAAAATAATGTCTTTGATACTTTATAGGCACGATTCAAACTGCTATTAAAATCAATACAGAGACTTGCTTGATGTCAGCAATGGAGCTTCCACGCAATGTGAAGGGAAAGGGTATGATTCCTGGTCAAGAGAAGATGAAGGGAACAAGAGAGGGCGAATAGGGGCGACCGCGTGTGCATTTTGTCAACCAGCAGTGACACCTTTTCTGCAGCTAATGATTTTTAAGACTGTGTGATTTCAGGGCATGATTGAATGCAGGTGTTGAAGACAGGGAATAATCATTCTTGGCTCCTCTGTACACTAGGAAGTACTGAACGGCTGCAGACCACGGTATTAATGATGCCTTAACTATGACTCAGCCACTCTTCCAGCCGAAGGGTTCTGGAATATGTGTTAAGAAGTAACACAGTATATAAATACTCAAAGGACTGAATAAGTTGGCCCAGGATTTCTTGAAGACTCCCTCAATCAATATGTATACAGGGCCATGCTAAGGTTCTTCCAACATTTTCATGGTCTCATGAGAAAGCAAATCGTAGCTCACATGCACATTTACCCATCATGAAACATCCAAAATGTTTTGTGTCTTATTTTGACTGTTCTATTGACTCAGTATTACCAGCTTACCACCGCCACCCTTTACCCCGCCCCCATTTAACAGAATCCAACATTTCTTTGTGTAAATGAACATATTTTGGTATTTCAATCAGAATGAACTTCATCTGGATTTCTCCTTTATTGCTACCAGTTTCTCAAACTCTGTGGAACATGCAAAAATTAGCTCATACTGAAATGTGAGGCCAACGCAACTAAATCCTACAAAAAGATGGACTAAACACTGGCTGCACGTCCAAGCTACCAAAAATTGCAGAAAACTGAGCACGGAGAACAGCGAAGATTTTAAAGTGCACCTGCTTTGCAAATAGAGTGCAATGGCTGCATAAAGTGAACACTGAGGTCAAAGATTTCCAGCTGAGGTGATAAAAATTGGAGTTTCCAAGCTTTTAGAA
>KL258615.1:3264-30612 GCA_000699545.1 Podiceps cristatus | reverse complement strand
GAAGGGAACATGAACAGAACCCAAACTGAACAAAAGGAAACCAGAGGGGGAAAATGGCTGACCTTCCCTCACCCCAGCCGTGTGGTCTATGGGATGGAAAACTCTCTGGCCAGTTTGGATCAACTATTCTGGCTGTGTCCTCCCAAGTTTTTTGCACTTGCACATCAGCAAAACCTGGGAAACTGCAAAATGTCCTTCATCGTTACACAGCACCAACACCAGCAGCGGCTGTCACTGTTCTTCACATACTAAATCTAAAACACAGGAGCTGCTGAAGACAAAACTAGCTCTGTCCTGGCTGAAACCAGGACAAACAGGATCTTCAGACCTTTTTTAGGATCATTCAGTTTGGGCAGCTATGAACTCCATAAGTTTTGTTTTGGAAAAGCTAGTTTGAATGAGTAGAGCTTGATTACTTAAGGAGAAAAAGTGATGCAAAGATACATTTTAGGTGTTATGTCTAACCTACCAGTTACTTTAACTTCTGTCTTGTATCCACATTCTATATTTAAGCAAAACTAAGCTGAGTGTGTTGTGGTCTTGCCTCTCCATTGCTGTAGATTTTGTTCTCATCATTTTAAAGCAGCTTTTCACTAGGTTTAGCTTCCTTAGCTGATTTACCAGTTCTGAAACTTAAGAAATATGTTGTACGTTGAATACTAATATGCCATAGTTCAATCGTTGAACTATCTCAAGATAAAAAAAAAATAAAATAAAAAATTAAGAAGTAACTGACTTTGAATATGTAGGATAGAATTAAGGGATTTGTAATAATATTGAAAAATATATACATGCGGTCAGAGGTTTTTCTCATTATTCTTCTCCTATTGAATTCCTTTTCTTTATCTTTTGTGCTGTGATATGATACAATTTTATGTCCTGGCCTTACAGCTGCTCCTGAATACAAGAGACATCAAAGTGCAGACATCAACTTGGAATCCTTTGTAGTCCAATGTGATTACTAAAATATCTTGGTTGTTTCAGGGAAATTGTTGTAATGAGCCCTTGGATCTGTACAGTTACCTGCATAGCCAGGAAATTGGCACAACACTGGCTCTCCTCTACATAACGTGGGCAGAAGCGCTCGAGGCTAGAGGAAGTTTTAAGAAAGCAGATCTGATATTCCAGGAAGGTCTTCAGCGCAAGGCTGAGCCTTTGGACAAACTCCAGTCCCATCACAGGTCAGCCTTCAGCTAAAGGGAAGAACCTGGGTGGTCTGTGTGCTTTGATGGATACGTGGTACAGTGACGTTTATACTGTTTTCTCCAATATTTTTCTCAGGCAATTTCAGACCCGTGTGTCTCGGCAGACGCTACTGGGGCTTGAGGAACCTCCTGATGAAAATGATACGGGTCTTCTGGAAGCTGCAGAACCTCAGAGAAGCTCATTGGCAGATCTAAAAGGCAGAGGGAAGAAAAAAGTGATTAGGAGATGCACTTAAAGGTACATTCATTTGCTGAAACTACGTATGATTATTGAAAGACTTAGATCTTTTTTGTCGTGGAATTTGCACTTGTGTGTGATAAAGGCTAATTTGCATAAATCTTGTTGCTTATAGCCGCAAACCAATCCAGAAGCTTCCAGACTCTAACTGCTCAGCAGCTTTCAAACAATCAGAGTTTTGCTGTGTTTGATGAAAACTCAGTTTCTGGACCTGAAATTCCTGTACTTACACCACAGCCGTGGGCAGCACCTCCAGCTCCGAGGGCCAAGGAGAATGAACTAAGCGCAGGACCTTGGAACTCTGGCAGGGTAAGGAGTTTCAAAACTGGCGAATAAGAGGAAGGTGTGTGTAAGCTGATGACTTGTGATCCCTGAGACAAAGGCCATGCTCTTTTTCCCTTGCCTGGGGTTTGTGTCTGTTTGGAACTACAGATTTTCCAATCCTCTTCCTAAAGAGTCTCTGGCTATGTGTAACCTATGCAAGTTTAGCGAGCTGATCTTGCTAGAATAAGTTTTAAAAAGGGAGTTCTTAAATCAAGAAATTACAATTCTTGCTAACCAGAAACATTGGTGGAGATGACCTGCCAAACTGTTTGTAGGGCAGAAAAGGAACGTAAGAGAAAGAACACTGACCAAAGAAAGGGAGAGAAGCCAGGTATTAGTTAATTATGTAAGAAAGAAGAGCAAGTTTGGTGATACCGTACAATACAACCTGAAGGCAGAACTTGTTGCCTGTCGTCTTAGAAAAATAAGGCATGTACAGCATTCCACAAATCTGTTTCAAAGTGCTTGTGAGGGAAACAGAAGAGTGGAGATGAAAAGAACTGAAGAACTACGGTATCAATGGAATATTTATCCTGACAATAAGCTGACAGAAAGCAGATTCCAATCATTTAAACTAATGCTGGAGACATGAAAAGAAGCAGCTGTGCTATAGGTGTTTAAACTGTTCTAGAGAAATGATCCAAGACATTATCTGAAGGAAATTAATCCGATGAAATCAAGTTTGTTTCATAGGTCCTTAGATAACCCCCAATGTTCCCCTGTTCTTTGTAGATTAGAGGGAAAGAATAGAAAGTAAACATGATAAAAATATTTTGGACTTCACTTATAATGACTTCTATATTGAGAAGCTTAGGAACAATAACTGGGATGAGGGGAGGGATGTAAATGAGCTGAAATTCATGGAAACTCCAGAAGTAATTACTAGTAGATACAAAGCGTTTTGATCAAGTGAATGGAAAAGTTCGGTAAATCACAGATTTAATTTAGCTGAGAAGAATGAGGAGGAGAAATTATTAATGTAAACTTTTTTATCCATTGCCTTGCTTTGGCTGCTTGACACATTCATTCTGGTCCTCAAATGCTTCCATATTCTTTTAATGTCTGTCCTCAGGGTTCTCTCTGTTCCCCCTTTAATGACATTTATTAGATTTAATTAAAAAAAAATCTGCAACTAGCAGAAGAGTTGAGGATGTTTAATTCCCCTTTGTTGAAGTGTGGTGCTCATTCTGGCTTGTGTAACAGTGCAAGAATAACCTTTTGTGAATGCTTTGAGATATTAAAAACTGAACAGAGGAAAGAGGATTCTCTTTTATTGCCGGTGTGAAGACGGCTAAGTAAACAGTTTGAAAAATGGAGAAAAAGAGAAGTTGGTTTGTGAAATATCCCAACCGTATAACTTCTGCTTAAGAGTCTAGGGGAATTTCAAATAGGTAGATGAGTGGGTAGCATGTTGTCAGACTAAGAGAAGACGGATGGAATTTAAATAATGGACCCCAGAAGCAGTTAAAGAATTTTTGTGGTGTTGGAATGGCCTCTAAGAGGAAAATTGAGAAGTGTGGAGGTTCTTGGTGGACAGCAGAAGGAATAGTGTCATAGAATGGGACAGTGTTGGCTGAAAAATGAGGACTATAGCATTTCTGGAAAACAAACGAGGAACAACCGGAATACCCAGCTTTAGCAGCATTCCCTCAGAATAACAGAGACTAGGTACTGATGAGCACATGCAGGAGGAGTGTGACTTGCATTTTTAGGTGCCTAGTGCTCAGCTGATGGTCTGTAACTGCTTACGTATCAGAACAGAATCTTGTAAATTAATCTTGGAAAAGTGTTAGGTTTTTGTTTGCTTGCTTTAATAACAAAAACTACAAGTGAGCCAAACACTGGGAAAAGGGAGGCTCAGAGTATAGAGGAATGTAGACTCTAAAAATGAATCTTTAAGCTGTTAACATTGACTTTTCCTCCCTCAGCGTCCTCGCAGCAGTGCAAATTCCGGTATAGAAGTGCCCTGCCCACTGCCCAGTTTCACCCCGTATGTGGAAGAGTCAGCTCAGCAACAAGTCATGTGAGTCTTCACTTTGAAATGAGGGTTGCATTTGCAACCGTCAAAGCTGCTTCCTAAGATTCTGACTCGTTTTGCCAAGTAGTCAAGCCTCTACCAGAATTTAAAAATCTGTCAACCTAGAAGCCTTGTGCTTCAGCTTGACGGCAGAGGCTTTAGTGGAGGATGCCTAAGGACAGGGAAGTATTTGACTATCACTGCTCATTATGTGGGAGTCTATATTATATATGCTGATTAGTTTCAGAGCTTAACTCAGTCTGTTTACACAAAACCAGTTACCTCTGTTAAGATACTGTTTATTTTTGAAAGTAGGTCTGAACTGAGACAGGCTTATTGCTGTTTTTCTCTACCTTGGGAACTCTGTGCTCAATCTATCTAGAGTTTTATTCTGAAACAAGCTGTCAAAGTTTCCATGACAACAGTGTTGCTTGGGTCATGGAGGAGTCTGCTGTTTTGCCTGAAATTACCTTCTTGCTCGTACAGTGCTCACTGAAATGCTGATAAATCCCAGGAGACAGGGTTTCTCTGTTTTGTTAGAGCAGAGAAAAATGCATTATTTTGCAAAGCTGCTTCCCTTTCTTTTTCTGCGGCTGTTGATGGCCATAGAATGCATAGGCTCTTCCTAAGAGAGAGTGGAAAAGAATGTTTGATGTAAGGCAGCTTCCATGGCTCTGAATTGCATATAATCAAAGAATGCTGAAATGTGGCTGACAGCATGGATTTTTCCTGTGGGTTTTGTGTCTTACATGCAGAATAGCTCTGACCAGGGAGGTATCATAATTTAAGAATATGTAAAAAATTAAGTTTCTGCCTAAGCTATAAGACTATTTCTTGCTTCTGAAAGTCAGTGATGCTATTGAATTAAATCTCTTGACATGCCAGTCTCTCAGATGAAGACTTATTTACAGAAGGCAGTATCTTTTTACACCAGGGAAAGGGAAGGAGTGGGGGGGACCTCTAGGTCATGCTAAATCAGCTGTAAGCAACTTGAGCAGAGTTTGTATACAGTTTTGTACTATATATTTGAAAGTTTAAAAGCAGGTTGTGGGGTTTTTCTGCCTTTGAGTCCATTTCCTCATGATGCCGTGGTTGTCAACCAAATCAAGTCTTGAAAGCATTGAATTGAAACTATGTAAATGTGGTACAAATCTTGCCATCAGTTGTCATCCAGAGATCTGGGTAGAAGGACCCTGTAGTCACCTTGGTGAAAAGCCCCCATCCCACAAAAAAAAAAAATAATCTTTTATACCCCAACCATTAGGAGCACCTGTTTGCCTCAAAGTCTCCCAGATGGTCTTAGTGTTGAGTCCATTCATATGCAAAACAAAAGAGATGTCTTAGAACTGTGCGCTGTGTTTTCTTTTGAGCTAACCATTTACCCAGACTACGCTTAACACTTTTTGTCAAGGTCAGTTTTTTATTGAGGTACAGGTAATTGCTGGTGTCCTCTGGATTACTGGTGTCTGTAAAACTGTACAAATTCTTTCTTCTCTCCTGAAATTAGCATGTAGCACTTCCAGAAAGCACTTTCAAGATAAAAAATTGACTGCTACTGACTCCTTTCACTGCACCCCTTTTTTTGTTTTGTTGTTTTGTGTGGTGATTTTTGGTTGATTTTTTTTTTTTTTTTTTTTTTTTTTTTTGTAATGGGGCACTTCGTTTTTGTTCACTCAACATGCAAAAACATTCTCCTTGACCAAACTCCCCTCTTATTGCATTTTAAATATTCCCTTTTCTCTTAATCTAAAATGCCATGCTTAATCTAGTCCAAGACCTTCCATTTTTAAGTCCTGCTAATCCTCCCCCTGAGAAACTCTGTTTTGTAGGATGGTTAGAGACTTGTCACCTGTGTGGTCACACAGCTTGATAGAACTAAAGTAAACATAGGTCCTGCTCGAGAATGCACAGTAATTCAGAGTATCGTAAGAATTTTATTTGCTCTGGATTGGGCATTATTAACACTTTGTTTTGGTGGTTTGGGTTTTTCCTTTGATTACACAATTGAGTTGGTGTTCTTGCCTTTTCTGTGCTATCATTCCGTTTTTCTTGTTTGTTTTTTGTCATCAGAGCAGAGTGTCTTTAGACTATTCTACAGCTAGATTCTGAAATTTAGCTATTTTGTCTCCTGTGCTTGCTTTTCTGTGTTACAGTGGAGTACATATAATCAAAACCATAACTGCATGTTTTTTCAGGACTCCCTGCAAAATTGAACCCAGCATAAACCGTGTTTTAAGTGCTCGCAAACCTGAGAAAGAGGAGGACCCACTACAGCGCGTGCAAAATCATCAACAGGATACTCAAGAAAAGAAAGAGGCGGTGATGTACTGTAAAGATAAAGTTTATGCTGGAGTTGAAGAATTTTCTTTGGAAGAGATCCGAGCTGAAATCTACAGAAAGAAAGCAAAAAAGAAAACCGAAGGTATGCTTCAAAATGAGATGACATAAGGCTTTCTGGGATGAAATCATAAAATTGTGCTTGCTTACTTACCAGCATATAGCTGATTGTTATTGCAGTGGCTTTTCTTTTTCTACTGGAACAGTTATTTAGCTGCTCTGAGGTATAGAGAAAGTAACGCTTTACATTGTAAGCTGTGAAACAAGGTCACCAGAGGTTTTAGCCCCTTTAACAGTAATTGAGGCTTTAGCCACAGATTGCACGTGAGATATGCATTGTGCCTTAAAAGCTTTTCTTCCTTAGAGGAGATGCAGGCCATAGCACAGAAGAAGGAAGAAATACAAAGGAAAATTGAGGAGCTGGAGAAGAAGTTAAAGAAGCAGGAAGATGACAAGCAGCAACAACTGCGAGAACAGGTATTGTCCTCCTTTAACTGTTCTTTTACGAATAGCTGCTATTTTAAGTAAAAGTACCAAATGAGGAATAATATCTGATATGTTTCTCTCTGGCTGACACTTTAAAAACTTTTTTTGAAAGGATGCTTCAGTCTATTGTACACATAAGTGAACGCTCAGAGAAATCCTTTTTTTCTTCTCCCCTGCTTGTCCCCAAACCATATCCTTTCACTATAGGGCTTTAAATCAAGGACTTCAAGTTTTGTAGTGTTACAAGTATTGGTAAATTATTTAACAATCAGAACAAGATACCTCATGTTAAGGGATGAACTCCTAATTTTTTTAAGTAAAGGTATACCAAATGCCTAAGGGCCAATTGCTCTTTCTTAAGCTCTCTTTGAGGGCGGTTTCCTTCTATTTAGAGAAGTTGTAGTTGGGGTCAGCTGTCTGAGCTGTGCACCCCCAGCTCCTTGCTGGGGTGGCAGCGTGGAGAACAGAAGACCTTGGTGCCATGTAAGCCCTGTTCAGCAATACCAGTGTGTTATCAACATTGGTTTGGCCAAAAATCCAAAACACAGCACCATACCAGCTACTGTGAAGTAGCTCTATCCCAGTCAAGATCTGTACACAAAGCCATATCTGATCTGTCTCCAAGTTTTATAGATAGTAATATGCTCTATTATGTATTAGATTTTTTTTTTTTCCCCCCTTTCTATGTAGACTAGTCTTGAGCATGTATCTTACAAGCAAGTTTACTTTGGTCTGTTATTGTTAGGTAGTGTTTAAACTCCATTTTTATTATAGGTTGCAAATAAGAAGTAAATGTTAGTTATTTTAAGGCTTTTCCTTTTCCCAACTTCATCAGCTGGGCTAATAAAGTATGTTCTTTCTCTCTCCCCTCCCTCCTTCCCCATTTCCAAACCAATGCCTTAATAGTAAATATTTTAAATTAATAAATACAAAGTGTTGCTATGTAACTGCTTATGTATGTATTTAATAGTTGCAGTATAACTAACATCTCCTATGAAAGATATACAGTTGTAAAGAGTAAAATTATACATTTTAACTACACTAAGCAATAAGAATGGACTTTTTACGCAAGTAAATTAAGTGCACATAAAAATGGTTAAAGGCAAATATTAATCCATCAAGACTTTTAACGACTTACACAGGATTATTATAATGTTCTTGGAATCTTTGTTGTATGGTTTGCAATTCCATCACTGTAGAACCAAAATATGGTTTTGTTTCTACAGCCAACAGAGGTAACAGAAGCTTCACCCCCTTTGGGATTGCAAGGACTTACTTTTTCCAGTGCAACGGAAGTTGAGGAGAAACAGCCTCAGTTGCAATGGTAATACAGGATTTTCTTTGCCAGCAATGAGATGATTTGTGGGGATATTTAGTTATGAGTAACGTGGATCACTAGCAGCCTGTTCCCACGGGCAGAATGGGATATAGCCCTAGGCATCAGCCTGTAACCAGGATCTGTAATCTGTCTTCATATATTTTCAATTATTTGTCTGAGGCATCTTAACTTCTTATGTGTAGCATATGTCCACTTGGCTTGCCTTTTTTACAGTTTACTTATGTTTTGTGAAGGTGTGTAAAATATAAGAAACAACTTTGCATCTTTTTCACAGTGAATTCCAGGTCTCTGAAGATGCTCAGCTACATAAACCATCCTGTTCTGAGGGTAAGTATTTAAATTTTTTACCATTAAGGAGAAGACTGTGTTAAAGGCAAGTGCTCTTTTATATGAATAGCAAGACTGCCACAAACTAAAAAAAAAGTCTAAGTGGATTAGAAGAAAGAAAATGTGAATGCACTACTAGTACCTTTAGCCATATTCACAAAAGATTGAGCGTCCGAGGTCTGAGAACTGTCACAATTTGAAAGGACTTTCAAGCAGAAGAACTTCCTTCTCTTACTAGCTGAAGAGCTTCCTTCACGCTTTCATATATGCAGTCTTACCAAAATCTGTAAAAGAGTTTAACACTAACATTAGGATTGATACTCTCTTAAGTCCTTTTTCCTCAGAGGGTTTGGTAGAGGAATACAATCAGAAATCATGTATTTAGTTTTGTTGTTGGGAAGGGTGCATGCTGAAGAAACGTGCTTTTGATCCACATTGACTACTGTTACTGTTGGCAGAGGTTATCCCGTCTCTTGATGTATGCCCAGATACACGAAGGGTAAATGTGTTTGTAGACTCTGAGGATGAACAAAGAGAAGAGGCCAGCCATGGGAAAAAAGGTACAAATTCTGAAGCACATTCTAAAAAGAGCAAGCTAACTAACATAATATGGTGGTAAAAGTGGGGTTCATTAACATGACAAAACCATGCCTTTTCAGTAGGTTTCTTTAAATGTCAGTTCTTTAACTTCCTGCTAGGACTGGTATTTTTAAGTCTGTATCAAATGTTTTTAAGTAGCATTGGTTACACTATTGTGGAAAAACTGTTGATACAATAGAGGCTCTTGGTTTTTCTTTACAGACATAGGTTTCCTTCCCCCACCAGATCCTGCTACGTTTTTCTCTGTGTTTGATGAATCCTCTACTTCATCAAATCAGAATACAAGGTAGAATTATTCAAGACCTAAATTTCAGAGGGAGGGAAAACTGAAGTATCAAACCACTTTCTGTAGCAGCTGAAATACAGTACTGTTTATTGTATGGATGTGGGGTGGGTTTTTTTGTTCATATTTGTATTTTTTTGTTTTGTTTCATTATTCTACTTGGGAAGTCTGTGATGAGGAAATACTCCCCGGTTGTTTCTCCTCAATCTAGAACTATTTAAGCTGGTATATAAGCTTCCTTCATTCTGGAAAGCTGTATGTATTGCAGTTTACTGGTAGTTCTGGTGTGGGAAGTGGTAGATTGAAACTGTCAGTAGACTTAAGCTCTTTAGAGGAGTCTGTTGAAGATTGGAAGCTACTCTAATAAATATTTAATGGAATGTAACTTTATCTTAGTTGTTCTGCAGATCATACACAGAAAAGTGCCCGGCGCCCCCTTGCTGTTCGTAAACCTTCGGATTCTCTAACTGCAAAGGAAAACGTACCACCAGAAGCCTGTGTAAGGGAACAATTTACTCCATAGCAGATTTTCTGTCAAGGAGGAACCCAACATAGCATGTCCTACCATTGAACTGAGTGAGATTGACTGGGCTGACATGTGTGATAAGCAAGGATTCTAAACTTCTGTCTTGTGTGGCAGTACTTGAACTGGCTGATGTTGGTACTGGAAATTTCATGTTTTTATTAGGCTTTTTTTACACTGGAAATTTCATGTTTTTATTAGGCTTTAAGGTGGCCGATATGGAGATGATGATAAGGAGTCTTCCAAATTTTAAGCAACACATCCAAATGAGTGTCTTGGCTCGTGTTCCTCACCTAAAGTGCCATACACTTGACTCCCTTAAACCTTTGTTTTGTTGCCTAAGCTATGTGTCTTTATGTAGCGGTTTTGCAGATGTTTGTAAAGCTTTCGGTAGAGGTGGCAGTTGTCCTCTCACCAGAGGTCTTAATTACTGCATGCTGCAATAGACCTTTAGACTGGTTGAGTGAGAGGATTTTATTCTGAGCTGAGAAGGATTTTATGTACAGCTACAATATGAAATACTTACCAGGGTTAAGTGAGGTGAGCATTGTGCTGAGTTCTGGTTCCTGAGCCAGCCGGGTTCCGCTTCTAGAGCTGGCATACTGCTTAGTTCTGCTTTACATGTTCTGCGTGTCTTCAGTGTCCAGCACTTTAGGAAACACTTTAATAATGTGCTTATAACTGAACCAAAATACACTTCTAAGAAGCCTTTAGTGGTTTATGGCAGCTCTGCAGCACTCTAGAGGGTAATAGAGCTACCCTTTCTAGTTGGGAAAAAATGCAATTATGTTACAGTTAGGGTTGAGCTACTTGGTTTGAATGAGCAATATAAGTAGAATACATGGAGGCTGAGTGTCAGATTCATGTTGGAAAGTGATGTGGTGGAAGAAAGGGGAGAGAGAAATGTTCAGCTTTTAAATAAATTAAAAGAAAACGACGCAAAATCTACAGGCTTTTCACTGTCTCTTCCTGCTTTTTTCAGGATGAGCTGAATGGAACTGAACCTTTGACCGAAGATGTGATTGTGACAGGCTCCTACAAGACCAAAATCCTTTGTGCCAACCCAGAAGACACGTGTGACTTTGTTAGGGCTGCCCATCTGGCCTCAACGCCCTTTCATGGGGTGGTAGCTCAGAGAGTCCCAGCTCCTGCTTTTTCACAGAGCGTCCTGAAGGAAGACTGTGCAGAGTCGAAGAGTGCACCTCTGAATCAGGAAATGCTGGTTTGTGTGGGGGCGTTCAACGAAGCTCTTTGTGTAAATAAACTAAGGTAATTAACAGCAAAGCATCTTAAGCTCCTTTTTCTGTGTGTCTTTCATTGGTTGTGGTTTTACTATTCTGTTGCTGGAGTAATTTTCTGAAGAGATCACGATATACTGAGAACAGCCATTTCTCTAGCTCAGGTCCATTTTACCTTGAGCAGATTTAAGGTGTAATAGAAAACCCACTTGGTTTTTCAGCATTACTGCTGTGGGACGTAACCCCGTGATTTTTCTATCAAATAACTTGAAAATAAATTAATAAACACAGTCTTTGCAACCAGAGATTAGAAATAGAATCATCAGTTTCTTTTATACATGTATGCTTCTGTAGTTATTTTAGTATATAAAATGCATCTGGTGATTATGGCTTAGATTTCTTCTACAGAGGAGAAAAGCTAGAGACAAGGGAAAAAACTGGCAAACAACCTCCCGTTTCTTACTGTAAAGAAAAAAGCATCTGTTTTATGAGGCTTTCTTAATTTAGAACTGATTTTGATTTGCTAGCTGTTAGTATGTAAACATGTATACTCTGCTGAAGGTGTTTGTTTACTTGGCAAGTTCCCTGGGAGACCATGCTGATTATAATTAGGAAGGAAGAGCAAGAGTTATTTCCCACCCAACCCTTCACTGCTTTAAAAGCAGTGTAGGTCTGAATTTTGGTAGCTAAGGGAGTAATAAACATTCTGTATGTCTTCTGTTGAGCAGTCATATTTAATAGAAGAGAAGACAAAATTCATCTGTAGACTAAGATTCTGAGTATGAACAATCATTGAAGCCAAAATGAAGCTCTGACATAACTATTGGTTTTCCGATAAGGATGGGGAAGGACTTCTTTATGTTAAAGAAGTCTGGGAGCTCACAGCACCCTTTCGTAGTCACGAGGCTGGCATTATCTAGACAATGTATCTTCTGAAAGTCTGAATAGTTGATGACTTTATTTACAGCCCCATCATGGAAGCAAGCCTGGAAGATACTCGCTCGTCAGGTTCTTCTGTCTCCTCGGGATCTTCTCTTTCCTCTGTTACACAAATATCTACTATCAAATACCTGCATATCCCTGAGAAACTGGAACTTGCTCAGAGCTTGCCTGCTGAAACAGTTGTTGATTCTGGAGGTATCAGTGAAAACATAACTGGTTAGTCCTAAACTGAGTTTCACTCGCAATAAATAACTTGCAGCTGACACTAAACTATGGTGCTTTTTCTGTACTTCCTATGTTCTACTCTGCTTTCTGTGTATTTCCCATTACTTTAACTTGTGACTATAAACCCATGTCTTCCTTGTCAGAAGCAGTAATGAGGCATACAGTATAGCATGCTTGTCGGCATCCAAAAGGTGTAAACTTTAAGCTGATGGAGAACTTATTTAAGGTATTAAAGCAGGGAGCGTGTAGGAGTGTTGTGGTCAAATTCTGAAAGGAAAAATGGTAAAACCATTGGAACACTTATTTAACCTTCAACCTACAATGTTTCCTGGATCTACTTTCATGGAATTACTTCCTGACCAATATCTTCCTGCAATGCTTTTCAAATTAATATGAATACAACAGTAGGGAATGATACTCTGATTCTTACCTTTTGTGCTGTGAAAGCTTAAAATGTTGTCACCTATTACTAGTCATAGTCTTTTGGAGAGGAAGTTGGTAGAAGCCATCTAGTTCTGCTGTGTTTTACTCTGCCTGATCACTTGAGATCACCACTTTTCAGGCTACCTTGGTTTTGTACAGGTGAACTCATCTATTGATCGATTTTTCTCTCTGTCCTTTATTATGCAGGAAAATAAACCCAGACTTACATGTAATTATCTTATGTGTTTTTCAGGAGGTAAAAGCCATTAAATTCTTAATATTGCAGTGAACAGCAGAATTGGACTCCAACTTTTGTTTTCCTTAAATAAAACCCCTGCTGTATTCAAAGGAGCTAAAATCCTTCATTTAAAAATCACAAGCCAATCACTTACTCTGGACATAAATTTTAAAAAGGAGTGTTAATTTGCAAAGTGAACTTGAATTCTGCTCTGGCTGAGCAGATGTACCTTACCTAATTCAGAGCTTTGTTTCTTGTGAAAGATACATTTTACATGACGCTACAGTAGTTATTGACACCTCGTGATGAGATAGTCTGTAAGGTAGATTCAAAGATGTGTTACGTTCACTGCACAGAACGAGAAACTACTGGAAAGAGATTGATTGACTTGCTGAAAGGTGATGCAATAAATCAGTATGCAGATACAAAGCTTCCAATGTCCAGGTTACTTTTTCTTGACAAATATAACCAAGTTACAGAGACTCAACACCTAGTTTCAGCTCATCTGTTTCTATCACTTGTCTTCCTAGGAGGTGACGTAACTCAGTTCTTGTGGAGCGCTGAACAACGTAAAAAGCTTTTAGATCCTATGCCCGAATCACTGACTGCTTCTCCAGATCTTCATTTGGAGACTGGCGCTTTGCCTGCCATGGAGTTTGGGAAAGACATTGAGCTAGGTAGGTTTGCCAGTCACACTACAGCGCAAGGGATCTATGTATGTTCTAATTGGTTTGGAATATGCTTCATGTTCACCCTCGCTAGTTTTACGTGGTGTAGGTGGGGGGTAACTTGAACAGCCTGGATGCCTGTTTGCTGTGACAGCTCATGAAGGTAAACTTTCGTAACAGGAAATGAGACTTACTGTGTCAAATGGGAATATTGGACCACTGAAGAATACAAGATGCTTTTTGCCATTCCAGCTAACTTTCCTCAGCTGGATGCAAAGGGATTTGCGATTAAGGTAACACACATGATATTTTCTTGTACAAGAAGTGTGAAATGTTAAAATCTCCTCACCCAATACAAATTGAAATGTAGTAAGCTTGGTCTTAACTTCTGAATTCAGTGTATGAAGCTTGCTACTTCAAGTTCTCTTTTTAGCTGTTGATACAAATTAAAAGTTTCTAACTGGAAAATGTATTCCTTGGTAAAGTGGGGAGGGGAAAAAAAAAAGAGGATGAGAATGCAAAAATTGCTCATGTTCATTTTATTCCAAAAATATATGATGTTCTTATGTCCCTTCTTGTAGGTGTATTCTCAGCCTGTGCCTTGGGATTTTTATATAACCCTTCAGTTACAAGAGCGTTTGAATACTGATTTTGACCAAAGCTTCAGTGAGAATTGCAGCTGTTACTTGTATCAAGATGGCTGTGCTATTTTGCACAGGGATATAAATCGCTTCACGCTTGGGGTCAGTACAGATAAAGTACACTTGTAGCAGGTGTGAGCTCTTGCATAGGTACCGTGAGTGAGTTCTGTTTGTCATTACGCTCGTTGCTGAAGACAGCTTCACGCGTTTAGTCCTGAAATCTAGATCCTCTGGCTTTTGTTTTATCTATATACAAATTAGGACTGTCTGTTATAGGCTTAGAGCTGGTTTCTCCTTCATAGATCATGTGCTTCTCAGAGACAAACTTGAACCAATTTTTCACATTTTCTTTCTTTATGAGTGATAAATGACCTGAGCCAAGAACCACTTGTTATTCCACAACAAAAAAGAGTTTTTGCACCTAAAACTCTTGTTTAACTTGGCATCTTTCAATGAGTCCCCAGTCTGCTATAGCAAGGTCATAGCACGTAGTGTCTTGCTGAAGGATTTACATTTTAAATAAAGTCTTGTAACTGCATTTTTAATGGTTGCATATAAATACAAATTAAATAGCTATTTCAGTCTTCAGTTCAATTTATTCCTCCTGATATTTTATCCACTTCTGAATAATAGCGTTTCCTAAGAGCTCATGGTTCTCTTAATTCTGGATGGGCTGATCATGGGCAAAATTAGATTATACTGAATTGAGGTTAGGACTGTTATCTCTGTACAGATGAGTGGGGGGGTTGGAAGTGAACTATAAATATTTTGCTTAATCTAAGGTAGAATGGCATATAGATACATGTTTATTCCCTGTTTTCAGGATGTTATTCGTGGCTGTAAGTCCATCACAGAGGAAGTTATCCTGCTGGTTGTTTATAATCTTCTGGGTGTGGTAGAGAAGCTCCACAAAGCAGAGATTGTCCACGGAGATCTGAGTCCAGAGGTGTTGTTTCTGGGAGACAGGTTCGTCTCTTTGAATATGGCAGGTCATATAATACTCAGTTTCAGCTACAGTTCTTGTGCTTTTGTAATTTCTCCTCTTTAGTTGGGGTACTGAAATTGAGGTCCGTTTTTTTTAAACTACAGAGTATCCTGAAAATAGTAAAAACAATTTGTTTAGGAATAAATGTTCCTTTTGCCTGTTTCTATAGAAATCATATACGATGGTGGTGTAAAACTTACACTAAACAAAATGTTTTTGCTCCTGTCTCAAGTTTCTACTTTACGAATGTACTAGACAGCTAACTGGATCTTGGTAAATAACTTGCCTTCTGGTTTTATGTGTCTGAAAGCCAGAAAATTAGAATACAAAGGGCAGGTGGGACTGGAATATCCAGACATACTCTTAAACAGATTGCTTAGCTTCCACTACAGTCCAGCTTGTAACGATGCACAGATCTAGTTTTTTGTCTTTAAGCTCTTTCCCATATTACGTTAACAAAGTCACGTATCCCTTGAAATGTGATGTGTGAACTAAGTATGGGAGTATAGTAACTTTGTAATGTCTGATGATTCAGTTCTAATTGCATTAAAAGAAATTCACTGAGGTTATTCTTAGTCTTCACTGATATGTTAAAAATAGCTATTAGCTTTAAATATATTTTGAACCTGCAGTCATCTAACAGGTGCCCCCCCCATGTTTTATTTATAATTTATTTATAATTATTTATGGAATTTATTTATGAATTACATGCAAGTACTACTGAAGTTCTAATACTCTTTCACACACCCCGATGAATTGTGTTGCACATCCTTTAGGGTGCATAGATCCCATTTGGGAAGCTGCTGCTCTAAGAGTGGTTTGATGGGCTTGGATATCTCCTGCTTGATTCCTCTATGGGAAATACAAACCAAAATAAACTGCCAAAAAGCTGGGATAATGTGGTGTTTTGATTTGTGGTGCGGCATGTAGGGGGGAGGTGTTGGTGTATTGGGTTTTGGTTGTTTTTTTCTTTTTAGATAGCAAAAAACTATCCTAGGACAAGTGGATAGTATCAATTACAGAATATCCTCATAGCATAGAAGTATGTAAGAATAGTAGTGAGAAGTGTGACCTGTTTATATTGTTGGCTTGGCAGTACAACATCATCTATACGGATACTCTGATGTGCCTTTTCTGTCTTCCCTAGTGTGTACACTAGGAAAGGTTTATTAAAGTATTATGAGGCTTAATTCTTTCTTGTATAAAGTATTCTGAGGTCTTTAAGGAGAGGGAGAAGTGCTAAACGCTGTTTTTCCCATTCCACCGTGTTTCAGGTAACTGTGACAAATACAAAACAGCATCATCCTTAACCCTTCGGTGGTTCCTGTTGCTTACTGGGGAGATGCTGGTATGATCTCCAGGCTTCAGGCTGCCAGCTGGTTCCCCATCCGGGGGCTGTCCTCTCAGCAGTAGTTCCTAAGCTAACCATCAGAGGGGAGCATTGACGTAGCTAAGGCTCACCTTCACTATGCTCTTAAATTTCATTTAAAAAAAAAAAAAAGTTAGATTGTCCTATATTTCATTTGCTTCCTCTGCTCAGGATCTGTGATCCGTTTGCTAATGATGAGATGACAAGAGCTCTGAAGATAGTGGATTTCTCTCACAGTCTCGATTTGAGATTACAGCCTCGAGTAAGTTTGCCCAACAGCTTCCCAGTGTCTCAGACCCCTCATGGACAACAGCTTCTGGCAAAAAGTTCTCTTCCTTATCAGGTGAGTATCTATTAGCAGGACATCTTAGTTTCTGTGTTTCCTTTACAAAATCTCTGATTTTCCGAAGTTGTAATTTACAAACTCTGTGGAAAGCTCTGATCAATAAACACTGAATAAAGACTTTTCACCTGATTAAATCTTTGGCATTAAGTGAAGAGACTAGCAATGCTGTTGAGGGCCTGTGACTACCGTATTCATTTAGAAACCTACAATAAGACCAGAATTTTACTTTTTGAAGTTTCTTGCTTAGCGTGTCTCTGGAAGATTCTGGTGCAAAGACCAATTTAGACTTAAATGCATAAAAGCACAAACAGTAGAAATCTCTAGTGGACTACAGAAGTTGAACTCTCTGGTGTTTGTTGTGATTGCAGGTAGACTTGGTTGGCATTGCAGATATAGTCCATTTGATGCTCTATGGGGATCATGTCCAGGTCTATCAGGAGAATTCCATCTGGAAAATCAGCCAAAACGTATCAAAGTAAGTCCTTTTGCAGAGGAGGATGCTGGGAAAGAACAGACAACTGCTGACGTCCTTCCCTTTCCTTGCAGTGGTACTCTCTTCGAAGCTCAGAACACAGAGCTTGGCGCTGTTGTTGCCAAAAGCATTCGTTCTGCGAGAACTTAGATTTTGAAGCTACTAGACTTGTTCATTGTATAGTAGCCTTAGTGCTGTGTAGGGGACAATTTTAAGCTCAATATGAGCTGAACAGCCCAGTTAAGATGATTTTGCTTTGTCTATCCTTTCAGACCAGACTGCTTTAATATCTCGTTTTACTTGATAGAGAAGTTTGGGTGGGTGGTGAGGAAAAAAACTACATGAGCATGTTGCTTTAGAAATGGAGGTTATTGGGGTTTTTAAACTTTTTAATTCTAGGCTTTATTGAAGGGCTACTATGAGACTGGTGCCAAGGTTCTGTCTGTAACAGTTGCAGAAACTGTATAGATGCACAAGAAGGAAAATATTTTAAAATTATAATTTAAGACGTGTCTTGCAAGCAGCTTCTTTTTGAAGCTGCTGTTTGTCCTAAGGTATTAATTTCTACTGGTCTTTTAGCCACATGTTTTGGCTATAAGACTATTCTGCTTTTATCTACCCTTGTTTCTTTTTAGACTAAACACTTGTTCACTTTGTGCGTCATATCCCGCGGAATTGTATGCCTTAGCATTTCATAAGAATTTTCCAGAGCGCTCTGCTCACGACAGAAATTACTTGACAGATACCTGCATTCAGGATTGTGGTATATTAGCTACACTCGCTCTGTGGATGTACTTCTATGAGCATTGCTTTAAGCAGACCTACTACCAGTCTGGAAGTTGTCCAGTTTCCTAGCAACCTGCATTACTTATATTTCCTAGTTTGTTGTAGTCAGCCTTTGAAAAAAATTTCACCTTCTTAAGCTGTGTACGGGGGGGGGAAATGTGTTTTTCTTTACTTGGTATGTATCTGGTTTTCTATGTTGTTCTAGACTGATGGCGGTGGGCACAAGGCTACAGCAGGCTTCTGCTGAGTACTCACTACGCATGCCGTACTGTACCCTGTGGGTTTTGGGGTTTCTTCAGAGGATCCACTTACAGGACTAGGCTGTGAAGAACAAAATCACTGAGGGTGGTGGTTCTCTGAAGAGATGGATGTCAGTGATGTATAGGTTGGCAGTAAATATGTATCTTAAATGGCCTTTGTTTCAGAAATCCTAAAAAAAAAAGGCAACTAAATCATTGATGGAGACTGGTTTTTGCTCTCTACTCACATATTGTTACAGTACATATCTCTGAGATAAGTAAATCTGACCTGCTCTGAAAAATAGGACTCCTGTATATTAATTTCTAGCAGAACATGATCTGTTTTTAACAATGTTCCATTAGGATAGCGGGACAGATTTCTGATAAGTGTGGTTTTTTAAAGTTAATTTCCTTTTTTTTTTTTTTTTAAATTCTACAAGAATTTAAATTGAGCTACTGCAAACGAAGCCACACAAGGCCTGAGTTGAGAAGGTAGGAACAGGGTGTTGGGGACCTGATCAGGCTGTGGGTCTGAGAAAAATATCAATAACTGTCTAACTGGAGCATGAGGAGCTGAATAGCAGCTATAGTAGGGCTGAGTTTGGAAGGAGAGGGCTGGCTGTTACGGGGAGTTTGGAGGGGAGGGGTCAATTAGAAAGGAATTTCAGTCAAAGCTGGGGACACTGAATTGAAAGAAGTAGGATTCTGGGCAGAGGTAGAACTTGGAGGGAGACTTGGGTAGAAGGGGAGTGAGACCTGTGAAGGGCTAGAGGAGACTAAGGAGGAAGAAGGCAAAGCCTAGGCAAGCGTTCTGTGTGGCTGCAACCAGGCTGTAGTGGCTCATCGCCCGCTCGGGTATACCAGCTTATAACTTCGCTTTGGAGTTGGGAGTACAAATAAGGAATTTCCATTTTCTATCCTGTCTTCTACTTTGCTTCTGAAAATGTTATAGACTTACTCATCTTCCGTACTTACGTTTCAGTATCATGAATTCCAAGAAATGTTTGTATAGATGCTTTAGTTACATGTTGCACTGAAATCTTGTATCAACAGTGCAGACAGGGCATTTTGTTATGCAGGAATAAGGAATCTGCACTGAATCTTATTTTTCATTTACACATAGATCTTTTAGTGTGTCTGGCTCTTATTAATGGATGACATTTCCTCCAGTTAATTTAAAACTTCCAATAAATTCTCAAGTAATCTCTGACAAGCAAGTTTACTGCAACAGGGAATCTTCAGCCACCAGAAAGGGCTGCACAATTAAGCACTTCCCTGTGAGAAGTCAGCTGATGGATATTAATCTTGTGCTTTACCCTTTGAGTACAGCCACTCATAGCAATGACACTTGCAACACCCATGAAGACACAGGATTCTTTCCTGTTGCTTTTAGTAATTTGACTTTTCATTTGTAAAGATCATGTTACTTCTGTCCTTTCTGCTCAAATTTCTATAAGTGACTTGGAAGGTGGAGGGGTGGTTTGTTTGGGTTTTATCTGGGGATTGTTTTTGTTGTGGTTTGGTTGTTTGGTGTTTTTTTTTTTTGAGGGTTGTCTTGACAGGATAACTTTCCTCAAAGAATGTTCTGAGAACTTGGGCAGTAAGAAATAGAAAGAAGGCTTCTTACTAGAAGGTGTTAAATGAAACAACCATGACCACCTTATTTTAGGAAAGCTTTTTTAAAAAAGGACTTAATTATTTTTATGTATTAAACAAACTTAAAGACAGTAGAATGACTGGTGGAGCCACTAGTATTACTACCAGTTCAACAAAATACCAAAGCAGCAGGGAATTGCAAGGCAAAGCGCAGAATTGTTCTTCTAAGGCCAACAGCACTCAGTAAAGCAGAACCCACTTAAAAGCTGACAGAATAAATGCAAAGCACTTAAGTCAATGTGTTGTCGTAAAGACTTCTGGGAAGGAAGAATGTGTATCCTGATCCATTGTGTTTTTCATCTTTGAGCATTACTTTAAGGTTGACAACCTGTTTTTCAGGGGAGGGGGTTTTACCATGTTACCATTATTAAAGAATGGATTGGGAGTTATTTCACTTCCAGCAGTGTGTTTAGTTTTTCTATTTTGAGTATACTATTTTAGGAAACTTCATCTGTGTAGGCTTATATGAGGTAGTATATAGAAGCTGTGTTTGAAATTTTTAGGACTGTTTTTGTGACTCGTAACTCTCTAGACATCCTTACCAACATGTAGCCTCCTCTGCCATGCCTCTTACTTGTCTAAGAAAAGTCCATGAAAAGAAATGGCCTTAAGTCTTGCTTTTTTGTTGTTAGGTTGTGAATTACTTCATTATTTTAGAAAATGTAAGAGCTACTAGATTCCTTCTGAGTCTATGGCTGCTGCTGTTTTGTGAGTCACATAAAGCAGAAGCAGATGATTTGTTCAAAAAGCCACTGTAACTCCTAGTTTGAGGCAGAAAAGTGCTTCAGTAGTCAGAAGCAGCATGGTCTATGGACTTCAGTGCAAGACTGAAGAACAAAAGGTTAGCGCTGGTACCAGTCTATTTCTGAGACTTTAATGAGTCGACCTTTTTATTCATCTTGTGGGTATATCTGTGAGAGAGGAGATTTATTGCTATTAATTATCTTTGAAATATTATCTATACATGAGAACTCTGGTTGGAAGTCAGGGGAAAAAAGTAAAACTGGCTGTAAACCACTTTTTTTTTTTTTATTTCTCTTGCAGCTTTTCTTTAATATTGACCTGTGACCCTTACTTACAAATGGGGGAAATGAGATTTATCTCTACACCTTATTCATGAAAGGAATCTGCCGACTTTGGGTTTTGTTGGCTCTTAATAACTCCTTTAATTTCAAAGTGCCATGGCTCAATGTGATCGGTGATAGTGGTCAGGTACACTAGAAAAGGTAACTGTAAAAATAGCGGTTTTGATAGACCTGTGAAACAGCCTGTCTAGTTACTATCCAGAAGCCTAGTGGAGAAAGGAGCCCACATGTATGAACTTAACAATATATTCCTAGTTTTCCTTTACATCCTTACTTTTTAGATTCACTCATGTGAGTGAAATTATTATTTCAGACATAGTTTTCCCAGGGCATTTAGTGCTGAAAATAAATGGAAATCTTGACAGACATGTCGTGCATGCATACTCTTTCACTGAAAACTGCTCTATTTGTTTTAGGACTGTTGACGGTGATTTCTGGAGTAAACTTTTTGGGAGAATTCTGAATGCAGATGGTAAGTCCACAGTGCCTCTGCTGAGGGAGTTAAGAGAGGAAATAAGTGACATGTTTGACAGCTGTTTCCAAGAACGTCTTTGTGAATCCTTAGCTGCGCTGGGAGAAACTTTCCTCTTGGAGAACTTGCTGTGATTTCATAGATGACAAATGTCTTTTGTATTGTAGAGAAGAACTTGTTGTTATCTTTTTATTTATATTTTTCAAATGTAAGCCTAAACAGTGATTGTAGCAGTTTCTGCAATACTTCACACAGGACTCACTAAAGAATGTCAATATTTCATCAGTGCATAGATAACCTCCTAAGTCTACTGCATGAACTAGTCTGTGTCCGAGCAGTTTGCCAGAGAAAATTGGTTGTCATAACTGCCCCCCTCCCCTCTTTGTATAGCTCCTTAAAAATGTTTAATACCTACTTCACACTGCCATCTCTGAAACATCTTTGTCCTATGTTTAGTTGGTGTTTTATTCGGTGTTTCATCAATAAAGTTGTATTTTGATAGCAACTGCCATATTAAACATTACTGTCAGATGGCTTCAAAAGACTTGATTTAGTAACCCTGCTGGAGTGCTTCTGCCTGACTGGGAATTGTTTGTGACTGCTAGATACAAAAGCCCCTCGTTTGGTGGCAGCTTTCCTAACCACACAGGACTTCCTGGACACTTGAACACAACTTGAATGATTCTGTGCTCTCGTGGATGATTGTCATAAGAAAAAGTAGATGAAGTCGTGAGTGAAGAAGATGATGCATACTTAAATTTTTGCTTCTCACTGCAAGTGTTTTATTTACTTTTGCAAGGGCTAGAGTTACTGACTGGATTGAGCCTCTTTCAGAAGTGTCACTGAAATCTAAATTTGCCATATGTGCTGAAGTGTTTGCAAGTTTGTGAGAGGTTTTGTGGACAGATATTTGTGTTAACGTTTTGTGCACTTTATTACTGAAACCAATGAAAAGGCTTCATTTTATGGAAGAGAACAGAATCTACAGGATCCAAAACCAAGATGCTATGTGCCTTATGTGTAGAGGAACTTCTCAGACTTGGGATTTACTTCCTCACAGCTTCTCCCCCATTTGAAAGTGAGAGTAGAAGATTGCATCACTAGTAACTTCTCCCTGTAAAACCAAATTGGCTTTAAGTGTGTTTTAATTTGGTCACATTCTCTGGCCGTGGTTCTGTTTGATTCTCCCATTTGTCTGTGTTATCTCTAAATTTTTCTCTGGAACTTAATTCCTTATTTGCTAAGTTGCTACAAGCCACCTTCGTCTTGCCTGTTCTTTCTGCGTAAGTCCATTGCTAACTCCTCTTGCTTTGACCTGGGTTCTTTTTGCTCTTCCAGATACCTAATGCCTTCTTTATATAACCTTCATGGAGGAACTGTACCCTTGTAATTCAGGAATAGGACTTAAATGTGCTGATAGGCAAGCTTTAATATCTAATGTAAACTGCTGCTGAAGACTTCTTTTTTGGTCTGTTAATGCCTCAAATAATGCTTCCTGCACTACAAGTCATTAGTTAGTCATCTGTTGAGCAAGCAGATGAAATGATGATCTGTCTCTAGCCAGAGTTTTGGAGCAAAGATCACTGGTAGAGCAACTCCGAGCTATGCATTGGACTAACTTCTGTTAGCTCTAAAAGGACTTGTGTGTTTGTTAGTGCTTTCCTTTAGCTGAAATTTGCTTTCTTTTGCCGGTCTTCTAACTTCCTTTAGACAAAGAGTGGGGGATCTCACTCACTGTCCACTCACTTTCAGCCTTTTCCATTTATAGGCTGAAACATTGATAGGAAAACCAGGTAGCCTAGGAAGAGAATGCTCCTAACAAAGTGTCAGTCATCCGGAAGACTTCTCAGGCAAGACATGTTTCCAGCCAACGCAGAACTTCGCTATCACTTCACCTACTTCATAAACCTTATTCAGGCAGAAAGCTTTTGAGAACAGTCTGAACACACAGATAAGAGCTTTCAGCAGTAGTTCAGTAAAGGAAATTTGTTCCTCAGGTCTTTAAAAATCTATTTGTCTTTAATGAAGTCTACTTTAAAGCTGAAACACTCCATTATTACTTTCATGTTGACTTGGCCTGTTTTCTTTCTGAGCAAAAAGTGTGCCAGTCCTTCTCCATGTACTAAGACTACACTCCATCAGTGGCATGAGAGCACGTCTTTTTACTCTTCACGTATATCCCAGACAACGTGAGCACCTTATCGTAACTAAAAAAATGATTGAAACTCCCTTCCTCCCCAATATTGTAAAATAAGAAACAGCACTGGCATTACAGACTTCTGCATAAGAAACAAAAATAATGAAGAGGAACTAGCAGCTATAAAAAGAAAGAGCAGACATCTCTCTTCTGCTGCTTTTTCCCAGTTCTACTCCATTGGAACTGTGCTTCTCTTCCACCCAGGTTAGTATCTGCTTACCTTATCCTATGGGTTGATTGCACCAATATGTAAAAGGAGCTCAGGGAGGTCTTTCAGACATCCCTGTTGTAGCTCTGTTCAAGTTTTATTCTCCAAGAAACTGTACAACTGTGATTCACTACATTCCTTGGACTTATTTTTGTATATATGTATTCATATAATAAATGGTGTCCTAAAATTTGCGATAGCTCAGATTCTATCACCATATTTTTTTAGTGATAACCTCACTACAACTTCCAGGCCTGGGTATTATACCCCTCTACCCCTTGTAGCACATTTTGTCATCTTGGTATCTGTAGATGCCTTTTTCCTTCTGAAGATGTTATGACAATTTTGATCTCAAAGCATCTTGTGGGCAAGACCAGTGTCTCTTCTCTTTCATGACTGGTCTGTTACAGTCCTGGCCTGTGAGGTCTTGGAGCACACCTGTCTTTTACACAATGATTCAAAAAGCGATGCTTAGGAAAAACTTGTCTAAGATGGAGGCAGACAGTTTAAAAGAAAAAAATGTTTCTAATGTTTCCTGGGGGAAATGCCCCACACTTGAAACCTTGCACATCCATTCCATTTGTCTTTGGTTCTTCTGTACCTGATGTGAAAACATCAAACTTATTAAAATAAAAGTTAACTGCTTAACCTAAAGGCAGGCTGCTCTAAAAGGAATGACGTTTCCTTAATCATATAGTTGGGTGGACATCACACAAGTTGTGTGATGATTGTCAATATGAATGTTAGTCAAAGTGCCTCCTGAGTGGCGAATCTGTGATTAAATTTCAGAGTTGGGAGGTACTTTGATCCAAGACTATGGAATACTTGGTCTGCCTCTCTGCTGATCCAAATCTGGAATGTTTGTTTTTGAAACAATTTGTTGGGAGTCATGGGGACCTGCCTTTCCTCTGCGTTCATACAAACTGTCTGCTTTGATTCACAAACAGTAGAAGAGTCAGTAATGGTGTCCACTCTTATATGAAGTGGAAGGGGGTCTAGAAATAATGTTAGAAAGTCATTGAGCCCCAACTATACATATACAGTGTGTGGGGCAAAACCCATGGGTCTGAGCTGTTTTCTGCTCCTTAAGCCTTGGCAGCTGCGTCTGGGTTCAAAGGAGCTGCTGCCACAGCTTCTAGGGCTCATCGAGGTCACTGTCTGTGCCTGTGCAATACAGGTGGTACAGGTTACCTTGTTAGAATTTATGTATTGTGATGGCCAACAATGTTACAGAACCTTATTGCTTCTGTTGGTAATAGATAATTGGTAAAAGTATTTATCAGCTTCCAAATGCATTCATATCTGAGATTTCTCCTAGCCTAAGCTTGGTGTTAAATAGAAAACTGTGTAGTAGGAGGATGCACCTGTTGAGTGATGTATTATCAGAGGTGTAAGCGTGCACTTGTGCTAGCAGGTGAGATGACTTAACAGAAGATTTCCAGAATGTACCAGAAACAATAGCTTGCACCTGTCTTAATGTGTGTGTGTCCTGTAATACTTAAATTAGGTATTTCTGTATAAATTCAACTGATGAATAAGGAGAATGCATTTCATGTGGCTGGGGCATGAAATCCCACACTTGTATTTACAGCTGTTGATATGAAGTCATACAGTTATGTAATATTTTGATTATAGTCTATGTTACAGATTCATATAAATTCAGGAATCCTTAAAATAACAAGAACATGGGGACACATAAAGGTAATTACGTTGGATTATGTCAGTAGACTTACATTTACATGGGACGATAGTTAGATAATTTCAAGACTAAGCAAAACTGTTACGTTTACGGCTCTTGTTAGGCTTTCATCCTGCAAAATCTTTGAGAACTTGCCAAGTTTTAGACACATACAGAACCCAAATCTTGAGGCCTACATCTCGCCTGGACAGCAGTATTTGTCCCCTAGTTTTCCAGACTAGCAAATCTCAGAGCTCTTCTTCCATCTGATAGAGAACAAGGCACAGAGATCTTATCGCTGCAGTCAGGACGCGGACAGAGTGTGCTCCCAGTAAGTGGGAGTGCTCCCTAGTCCCACCAGTCCGACACAGCCAAGGATTTATTTTTTTTTATGGCTCCCCTAAGCGTAAGTTTCTTCTTGTTCTCAGAAAATTGCATTCTGGATAGTGTGAACAACCGATGAATCTGAATGTTTGGAAGGGTTTAAACTATTTCAATACACTGAATTATTCCGGTTTCTAATCTCTTTATATTAATTTGGAAATTGACTTCCATTTTTTTCTACCTATTGGATGTGTCACTTTCCTCGCTACAGTGTGACATGGTCTTACATAAGAAAACAGGTTCTTCATCAACCTCACTGAAGTTTTGCAGAATTGAGAAGAGACAGTAGGATCACGTTTTAAGAGAAAATTTTAAAAAGGCTGTGGTGAGCCATTTGTCCTATCTTTAGTCTAAAATTGAAAGAATTATAAAAGGAAAAAGTCCCTATTATTTTTTATGAAGAACACATCACATTTTTGTGTTGTTCTGACAGACCTACCAGATTGTGGATTCCATACAGTAATTAATTCCGCTTTGGTTCTACCAAACCTACTATAAATCAGATCTGACTTTTTTAGTTCATGAAATTTATGAATGCTTTTAAAACTAGACAAATTATACCTCCTGCATGTGCATCAGCAAATAATTCTAAATCTTTCCTCTGTGCTGCTGCTGATTTCCCAAATAATAAATATTCCAAAATGGCTTTGGGCTAAACCCAAACTTCTGAGGTGCTGCGCTCCATGCTGTGCACTAGTGATTTCCCCAGCGAGGCTTTGGTGTACAAAAGCTTAGTGTTCTTATTCTAAGTGAGTTATTTGACTGTGGTCTTGAGGATTGGTGGTTAGAGTCTCTCATTTAGCCCTGGGCCATGGGCACTGCAGTTACATTAATGTGCGTGTGCTTAAAAAGATTGCCCTTAAAGATTGCTGAAGGAAGGCTGAAGCTCCTTTAACAATTTCATTGTCTTGGTTCTTACTGTTTTACACTCATTGCCTCTCTGCTTGGTTAATCTAGCAGAATGCCTGGTTTAGAAACTTAGAAATAAGGAGGTTTCATTTCCATTCATTCTTTGTCTGATAGAATATTTTAAATTATTTAACAAGCATGTGAACATCGAGGTCACTCAGTAAGACCAGGGAAGAATGCTGTTCCTTTTGTTGGTTCTAGGAATATTTGTTCCCTACTCTCCTATTGTAGTAAGAACCATCCAAAGCTATTTAATTATTGATCCCGTAGCTCCAGCTGGTATGGAAGTGTGATTTACAAAGCAGGATCAGATGCTAATGAAAGACAAATGTCAGTTTTCTGTTTAGTTTCTGTGCCTGAGCTTTGTTTGTTTCTGCCAGTGCTTTGTATTCTCTTGATGCACAGTTCTTCAGTATCTCTTCAATCGGATAGTTCCTTTCTTGAAGCTAAACTGGTAATGTGTTTTGATGTAGTGTAATACTTTAAATAATCATTCACTCGGGAATAA
>KL258614.1:21730-42188 GCA_000699545.1 Podiceps cristatus | reverse complement strand
TTATTATTATTATTATTATTATTAATTTATGTGGAGCTCTAATTACCACAGCCGAGGTAGACACACACACTTTAGTGAGCACAGGACAGAGCCTCTCTCTGCCTTTGCCATAGGTGCTGTGTCAGGAGGATTTTGCAGCAGCAGTGCTGGTGTTTGCAGGCTGGTTCATTTGATATGAGTATGAAATGTGGTGCTTCCCCTTCCCATGTCTTCACGATGTTATTCTTGGTGACATCCTAAATTACTAATTTCCTTTATCTATTTTGGATTTAAGGCTCTATTTGTCTAAACATTGCAATTAGAATGAATCACAAGTACCTGAGTTTGAAGCTTCCTATTGTACCAGCTTCAAATTTATATCATTATTTAGTTATACAAGAAAAATAAATAATCTGCACTGTGTGTACACTGATCCAATACCATCGAAGCATTTTTGTCATTGTCTTCAACAGGAGCATGATTACAATTCATAGAATCATAGAATCCCTTGGCTGGAAAGGACCTTTAAGATCATCGAGTCTAACCATGGATTCTTATAAAGTGTTTCATTAAAGCCTCAAAATACCTGTGGAAGTCTGTGATAATTGGTTCAATTAAACGTGTATTCTGAAAAACCAACCGCAGTAATGACAGCCTGGCATTCGGTGATTTTGTGTAGTAACTCCAAACTTTGCTTCATTTGCATGCTAGAAGCAGTGGCTATAGTCCCCTCCTTCCTTAGGGATAACTGTCATGAATATAAGCTAATGAGCAATCACCGACACTGGCAGGCTCTGCGGCCCCAGTAAATAGACTGAGATGGATTTATGAGATGGATCTGTGAGCACCGGCGGGTAGAGCTGGGGGAGCTGTGCCAGCCACCGTCTTTTCTTGCCCATCGCTCTCCCAGACTCCAAAGGGAGTCATGGAGCTGCACAGACGCAGCTCCCGCATCGCCACAGTTTGGAGCTTCAGCGATATCGCCGAAGCCCAGCGCCGGCTGCAGAGTGTTGATGCCCGGTTTGGCCCCTGTCTCTTAGAAGAACTGAACCAGCTTGCTCAGCTCGGGAAGCGGGACTCGCTTAAGGCAGAAAGCCTTGTTCCACCAGGGCTGCCTGGCATTTCTGGCTCAGTAAACACTGAAATGGCATTACCGAAGGAGGACTCTTTCAAGGGTGCCTGATTACAGGAGACTTCTAGCATGAGCTGCAGATGCAGTAGAGTAGAAATGTATCATCTTTGCCACTGCTCTCAAAAGGGAGTGGGCTGACCAGAGCCGGAGCACAGATTTTCAGCTGCCAAAGGCCAGGATTAACAGCGGCTAGACTTCGCCTTTACAGGATGGCTTCTTGCAATCCATCCCTCCCAAAACATGCAATCCAACCCTCCCCAAAAAGGATTTTTCCAATAATAAAGCAACTGTCAATAGAAGCAGTTGTTCTCATTTTTTCCAAGGGGGGGGTGGTACATTTTTCTCCCCTTTCTGTGCTTTGACTTAAACTGTACTTTCGCTTTTATTATCAATTTTAATGGATGAGTGACTAGCTTCAGAAAAATCCAGTCTGTTTTGGTGTAGCTTTTGTGCCTTAAAAAGAATTTTCAAGTTTGATGTGGAATCTGTACAAAATCAAACATCTTGTGTTTGAATGGGGGAAATTAAGTTGAGTCTGCCAAGATTTGCTGTGCAAAATTGGATTATTCCATACCTAACGTGCAGCTAAAATTTGCAGTACACAGAAGCATAACCAAAGCATGCAATAAAAAAGAGATGTGGGTCTCCTACATGCTAAAATTAAACAATATCTTGGATCCACTAGTCTAACATCTGAGCGCTTAGTAATTATTGCACATAGTAGTCTGTTGTACCCTCATGTGATTCCTTTGCAAGGCACATAATTTAGGGTTTTTTCTTTTTTAGCTTAGAAGCTAGTTACATGACTTATAAACATTCTGGGTTTCTAGATCAGATTTCAGTCACGTTCCTTGTGGGTCCTCTAAACTATATACCATACTTCTCAAAGATCTCTAAAATACGGTGTTTTTCATTAGCTGATGCTCTTAGCATTTGAGAGGGTTAATAATTCACTTCCTTCTCAACTAAGCTATCTCATTTTCAGCTGGTTGCCAAAGCATAAAGGAAGTTCAAGTTTAGAGATGTGCAATCTCAGGAAGAATGAGTCTTAAAAAATAATTGAAAACATACACCTTTGGTCACTTTCAACTTACAATAATCAGAATAATGTAACATGCTGGGACCGGAAAGATAAATCTTTTCCAAATGTGACCAAAAATATCTGAGAACAAACAGAATCAGAGGAATGAGAGTAAAGGTTGCAAGGATGGCAGAGGTCAGGTGCAGCCAGTTACAAGGACTTCTCAGGCAATGGGCTATCCCATAGATCAATGTGATGCTGAGAGGAAAGAGGAAAATAAGAAGCCCAGGAAACTTAAAGGTAGAATAAAGGCGAGAAGGGTGGATGTGAAGAACAAGCATCAGATTGTAAGTACAGATAAACTGCAATAAATCCAAAGGTGGGCAACTTTAAGGGAAACTCTCCTATCATTATCTTTTGATTTCCTTTCTGTAATGTCTTATTTGCTGAAATTCTTCAGCAGCACTAACCGTAATATTGGTCCATTAATAACTCCTGCAGCACTGAAATACTTCTTTGCTGCTGTGTCTGTAAATGATGGACAAACTGTTCAGTACTCCATGTGTGTAAGTGGTTCTCTAATATCAAACCCTTGTGTTGAGGGAATGAAATGAACTTCCTTATCGTGTTTGACACTCATTGTTTTTAATTTAGTTGCTGTATTTTTTTTCCTTCTGATCTTTTTAAAAAGATTATATATTCTGAGTTCTGCAAGACCAAAACACAGATCTCTCTCTCTTTAAAATGTTAAGCATTTTTCAACACCATGACCTCGGTGCTTTCAAATCTCAAAATAAAAATCAGAGCTGCTACTTCTCACAGCGCCTTATCAGGAGACTTACTGCCCTCGTTTCTGCATTAAATCTCTGGTAACCTGCTGCTGATTGTTAATCCCTACTAGTGTCTTTTGGTTTTCTGGAGGGACATGCAGGTGTTACCTCCCTTCTGCTTCACTACCCACTTCCCCTTTGCTGGTTACTTTCTGAGTGCCCACATAAAAATTCAAAGCACACAGAGGGCAAAGTCATGGAGCTTTAATCTTGGTCTGAAGTTAGTCCTGGATCCATCACAACTGACACTTGAGGTAATTTGACATTGAAAAAAGAGTTATCCTAGGCCCCAATTCTCACAGCACCACTGAAGCTGAGTGGTAAATAATGAAGTGTACCGCCTAATTGAATTAGGCATTAGTGCTCAAGGAGCACTGCTTGAGAATAAGCATATGAAACTATCAGTGAACAGTGACAAGCAACCTAGAATTGAGATTCAAGCTGGACGACCTTGATGTTTTAGCTGGAGTCCTTAGGAAACACTCAGCCTTCCTGTAGATCTTACTTGCCCTAGAAAGTGTTCAAACTTTTTTAATTACTTCAGCTTACAGCTACTTAATACATTTAATTACATAATCAACTAGACACATCCTGTTTGCTGCTCACTGTGACTTAAAAAAAATTAAATAAAACATAATTCAATAACTGCTAAATAATCTTTTATAATGTTACTACAACAGTTCTTTTGTAGGTTACTAATCACAATTATGCAAATGTTAATTAAGGTTATTACTGCTCAGTTTCTATTGACTGGGGAAAAACTAATTCGTAGGCACAACCAGCTGTATCATGTTGCCTTAAAAATTTTGAGTCTCTACACTTACTGAAACAAGAAATTGAGACTCTTACAGTACATTTTAGTCACTGTACAGAAGACAATTTTTCTGGAGAATTGGCCCTCCATACTGTTTCCCTTTCTTATTTATCTTCTCTCATTTTACTTCCTTGTGAAAAGTAGGATCTTTCCAAATCACATTAATGCAGGAATGGGGTAGGGAGGATGACAAGAGTGGAGGAGATGAGAGTTCCCATCTGAGCTGAGCAGTGGATGTTAGCCAGGGTATGCTCAACCCCGCTTTAGCAGCTTCTTTACTGCAGGAGCCAGTCAAGCGGTAATAAGCTGCATACCACGTGCCCCTTCCGTATTTCTGAAGGTGCCTCTCAAGTCATTCCCTTACACCAAACTCTTTCTCATTACTGCTAGGTTTGCTGCCCCTTTTATACTCCCAGGAAAGTGTAAAGGGGCTGTGCACAGTAAGGAGTTCTATATCCCGATGAGATCACAAAGAACATGGAGTGAGTAGTTCATCACATACCATGCAATATCCACGGGTCAGGAAAGACGGCAAAAAAGCTGATGCTTTGCAAACACTGGCATAGAAATATTTGTAAGAGTAGTAAAGAAAGAAGCTAGAGTAATGCAAGTGAAAGGAAAAAGGTACAAATATGTCATCTGATTCCTTGCCTCGGTGACACAGACTGCCACATCGTTAGAGACCTGTGACTGCGCAAGTTGCCCGGTAAGTGGATAAAAAAGGTCTAATAATTTCAGCAGCAGGTTAAGGATAAAATGAACTGCCAAGGTCCTGGAAGGTGCGTGGCCATGTTCACGCACAAGCATGAGCCACTTGTCAGCATTACCGGAAGGTGAGCAGAAGCATCAAGGAAAGCCTACAATTAAGGCCAGAGTAAAACACCATAGCGCCTGGCCTTCTTAAGAGAAGCTGGTTTCAGTGCCAGCAAATTCAGGTGTATGTAATGTCCTTCGCTGTGTGCTTCTTGGCACCGCTCAGCTCCTCTCCCCGCCGTGGGGAGGCTTTCTCCACCCAGCCCCTCCTGCTTGCGTCTGGGCACCCGTCAGTCTCAGCACAGGCACTGGCACCACGTCTTTTGCATAGAGCAGATGCTACGCGGACCGAGCTAAACACGGGGGGTTTGAACTTAGGCTTTCTAATTGAAGCCTTTGGATGCGCTGCTGGGACAGTCATGCCAAAAAATAGGCAGCCACTGAAGGAAGATCAACAGAGCAACAGCTTGCTGTCAGGAGCTATGCCGGCGGCCTTGAGGAGTACGTGGAGTCAGGCTGAGCCATCGGCCAGGTTCAGACAGCCAAAAAGAAAGTCGTGTGATGGAGTGGGGTTTCCTCCTCCTTAAATATACATCCACCAGCTGAGTAAATATTGAACATGGTAGCACCTTTCATCACTCAAACAGCTCTTGTTTATTCCTCCCAGGCAGAGCTCATTGCAATCCCCATGCGTCAGAGCAATGGTCCCACCTGTCTGGCACTGGAAAACCTGAGGCAGAGATAAGGTGAATAACCTGTACCCCTCCCAGTCACGTGTTCCTGGACATGTCTGAAAATAAATGCTCCTTTCCTAGCATTGGACTAAAGCTGCCGAAAGTGGGAGCCAAGCACTGTCTGTCATCACTCCATATTGACAGAGGAAAGCCCTTCCTCCTTCTGTCTGTTCCTTCCTTCTCTTTCTGCCTTTCTCCCTCCTCCTCTCTCCCTCTTTCCTTCCTCTCTCCCTTCCTCCCTCTCTCTCCCCCTCTCTTCTTTCCTTCCTCCCTTCTCTCTCCCTCCTTTCCTTCCTTCCTTCTCTCTCCTTCCTTCCTTCCTTCCTTCCTTCCTCCCTCCCTCCCTCCCCACTCACCTGTCTTCAGTTTAGCTGTAAATGCCTCAATGAGAGGGCAGGCTCTTAGCCAGGGTTTTTGAGGCAAGGTCAGAGCATTACTGTGCTAATAAGGAAGACAACCAACTAAGCCTTGCTCCAACTACTGAAAAATACAGAATTAAGAGGCAGAAACAGATTCATGGTCTCTGTCTTCTGATACAGATTCAGCCCCTTAATCAAGGGCTCTGACAGTAGCTGCAAACTGCCCTAATTTAGATCAGGTCTGCAGCCACCATTTGTCCTTTAGATTAGAATGCCCTGCACAGACTGGGACTAAACTCAGTCCTTGTTTCTGAGCTCTAGGCATAATTCCATCTTGGGTGTTTTTTTTTTTTTTTTTTTTTTTTTTACATATGTGGGCTCATAGTTTTAGTAAATACCTTTAATTTAGCTTCAACTCATTCATGTCCCTAAGTTTTGGGGTATCTTCAGTCTTCTCTGTTAGTTACTGAACAAACTGAAAAAGTATGTGGAAAGTAGCAAAATCTATTGATCCCTTAGGGCATTCAATTTGCCTCATTTGTCAAAGCAAAATGTACATATCAACACACTGCTTGAGCTGAAGTACATCCAGGAGAGTGTTGCAACCAGACAAGCTCGAGTTTCCACTGAGTAAACACTGTAATTTTGTTTGAAGAGCCTGGTGATATGAAATAATGAACCAGTAAGCTTTGGACTAAATTGACTATCCATTCTTGTCTCACTGGTTAATGTTGCATTCTGTGATTATCTAGTCTCATCCTCTTATTTCAGCCAAAGCAGAGTATTTTTAGCTCAAACCACAGCATCTCTCTTCATCTAAGGCCAGAGAGTTTAATTGTGGCTGGTCAGTAACAAGCACTTAATTTTGAGAAAGGGAAGACCAGCTCGACGTGTACTGCATTGGTGTTCTGCTCCAACAGATCAGTTGGAGTACTATTTTCACACTTAATCCATTCATAGAGAAAATACGTGTCTTAATCCTGTCTCCTGGCCCTTTTAGTCACTCTGCTCCCCTTAGCGCCTCAATTTACACTAAGAACCAAGTGAACGAGTGTCAGCATTAGTCAGAGGGCACACATGCAAAAAAGCCATTGCAGGGAGCAGAAAGCAATACTTCATCTTTCTGAAGTGAACAACACACTCGTGAGTGATGTTAGAGTGACAGCTCTGGAACTGCGATTCGTCTTTCTCCCATATGTGCCAGGTACACTGCCGAAAGGGAGTACAACACTCTTCTGCAAAGCCACACTAATCTAAATCAACTCTGAATTGCAAGGATCACGGTAGAGGTAAAAGAACAGCTTCTTTCTTGGGCTTTCTCAATATTCAGAAGATCAGAAAGATCAATTTCGACCACTTATGATTGTGGTTACTTAAGCCCAACTGTGTAAAACACCTACATTGGAAAAAAAGAACAAGGTTTGTCTTCAACTTTTTTAAAATGGCATGCATATAGCCCTTTTTTCTTGTGGAAGTGAGAGAATCTGGTATCATACCTAGTCAATTATTTTCAGGGACTCATATGAGTTAGCAACCTGGGTAGAAAAAAAAAATCAATATATTTTAGACTAATGGCATGACATGGGCTATCTAGCAACTTCCAAATCCTGGCCTGAACAATGATTCTTAAATTTACAGAGCATGTTTATCATAAACAATCAATTAATGAATAAAGTAAGAATTCTGTTTTCTATTTTGAGGATAAACTTTAGTAACCTGTCATTTACTAATAATTAATGGCAAACAGTTCATTGCGATGGCATCCAGAAAAATGTAACCTGATTAATCCTCTTAGTATTTTACAGTATAGACATGCAATAGCTTCATCTTTGCTTGAAAAGAGCAGTCCAAAAGATGAAATGTATAAAGAAGAGGGTGAAAAAAATAGGATAGCAAATAAAAATAATAACAACCCAGATATGCAGACTCTTCCATAGCAGTAGGAATGACAAAAAAAAAAAAAAATCCCCAAGGAACAATTCTCAGATGAAACCACCTTTACAGAAGCTAAATCCCCATATTCCTTCCAACAGACACACTAAGGCTGCACAAGGAATCGAACTTGAAGGCCAAGTCTAGAAAGTGACACCTATGTTAACCTACATGGTAAAAACCAGCAGACTTGGCAGTCATCGCCACGTTCACAATGTGCTGCCTCAAACTTCCTGACTCAATTTGGGGTATAAGATCCAGCTCCTGAAGCAGGAGCTCAGATCCCGTTTTCGGCTGGAAGCTGGAAGCATAGTTCTGATGACACATGGCTGAATTGCGTTTTCCAAACGGGCAAGTTAAAAAGGAAGAAAACCCTTGTGAGTGAGGAGAGTCAATACATCAGGAAAGGATAAACTAGGTCTTTATAACTAATCTCCCTCTGCTCATATTACAAAACCAATGAAAAGGCATTTTCCAAGTTTAACTGCAAGCCCTGGGTCTTTTGTCTTTGATCAAGCCTCAGTACGCGCTGGCTGTAAGCCTGACCTTGGGCCAGGTTCTGTGGTGGGTAAAGTTGAAAGCAGCGCTGGAGCAGACTGCCGGGTGGGCTGGTGGCGGGTCTCTCCCCTGCTTCCACCACTGCTCCTCTCTCCGTCTCTTGCAGGCAGTGGACGTACGGTCTCCCTAGCAGTGCCCCCAAAACACGTTCGGTGAAAGGTTGGAGGACTGCCCACTGTTGCGTGATCACTTTTATCTACATAAAAAAAAAAAAAATAATCTCTTACAGACACTCTTCCCTGCAAAGTGAAACCTCTTATGGAGAAAGAGAAGTTTTTCACCTTCCAGCCCGAGGGGAGCAGAGTGCAAGGTGCACCCTGCAGTGCTGGCTGAGTGCTAGGTTAGGCAAACGTGCAGCTGCAGAGCGAAGGTGAGCGAGCTGGCTCTCCTGGGGCTCCTGTGACAGGGTCGTAGGAGTTAGGGAGAGACCAACCAGAAAGGTGCGGTTTGGTTAAGGTAATGCAGGAGAGGTCACTGGCCGAGCCAGAAACAGGACTTAAGGCTGCCTTTGTCCTGCTGGAGGCTAATGTGCTTCTGACTAAATCACACTGCCCATTCTGCACATAAATCCTACCTTTTCCTCTGCCTTATATGCACTCCTTCCTCCTCCTATTTAAAAAATCAAACCAGATGATCCAGAGGCATGAAGAAGAGAAGATAAATTAAGGGCCCTCAAAGAACAAGAAGCGTGTGCACAGAGCATTCATATGAGGGAGAGGAGCAAAGCAGTGTAGAATTTGTAAAACAGATTTCTATCTTCAATATTGCTGAGTGATGTATCTCAGAGCATGATGGAATATAACAGCGTAACAGAAACCTGTTATTGTTTCCTTCTGGTTTTCTTTTGTTCTCCCCTTTTCACCTCTTGTCTTCATCAACCTTTGACTTTTGCCCAATAGATTCTTTTGTGTCACTCCTTTGAGTCAAGTATTAATGGAAATGAATAAAACTCTTAAGCACTTCTCTGTGAGCAGGTTTAGTGTCCTTCCTATTAGCTGATTTATTAGCAGAATTCCCTAGGTTCACATCCGTCCTCGTACTTTCTGCCTTACCTGTGGAATCTTTCCCTTGCCCTCCCTTCAGGACACACATGGGTTTCCATGCTGTGTTCGTAGCGTGAGCTGCACAAGGATGCCCCACTTCACGGCAGTGTTTCTGAAGCAGAATTGCAATGCCTACAGTAGCGACGGCACTTTCACAGCACACAGCGCTTCTTTACCTAAAACTCCCAGTGGTGGCTGTCAGCTGCCAATGATCTTCCTGAAAGAAAGAGGAGCTGAGAGAAACCCGATTGACTCTTAATCGGATAGCATATGGTGCTGAGAAGAACAAAGAGACCTTATTGACATTTACCAAATTAAATGTTTAAGTAGGCTGAAACGGGCCTGACGCTGATGGCAAACCTACAGCAACAACCCATTGGGCACTGCTGTTTGCAAAACATGTGCTGAAGTTTGGACACTCCTTGCGTCAGTGGTGCGAGGGAAAATGAAAGGATGGCAGATGGCAGATTGGCAGTTTGACGGGAGATACAGCCTGGCTTGTCTTACTATTTTGCCATACCTAGATCAATATTTTATTCCCTTGTTTCCAGGCTGAAAGTGCTCTGGCTTGTTCGGCGTGTCATAAAAAAAGTTGCTGTACAGATTTCAGCTGTCACCCTGCTAAGTGGCGGCAACGTGGCCCCGGGCAGCAGCAGGCACTGCCTTTGTTAGACTTCATTACTCGGGAAAGAAGTTGTCAACAGCTGTACTCAATTGCAAATCTTCTGTATCAGCACTTTTGAAAACCTTTGCAATTTCAACAGAAACACCAGCAGCAGGAAAGAAAAAGTTTCTTTTTTTTCATCAGTTTGACATTTTGGAAGACGAGAGCATGCCAGCAACTGAGATAACTTTACTGCTTGATAGGACAGGCCAGCAATAGCTAGCTGGCAGAACTCTGCTATCCCACTCTCTCTTTGCTCATGCTGAGTCTTTCAACACCAATATTTGACTTGATTTTAAGGGAGCAAATTTTTCGAACCAGCCATGCTCTGGGTTAACAACTCGCATGCTGCAAATTAGCTCAGAGCTCTTTTTCAGGGTCCCTATGCCTTGACCTTGCCTCAGTGTCACACACATGGCTTATATTTTGTCTTTATCTTCCTCTGACAGCTTTGCTGTGCTCACTTTTCAAAGACCACAGACCACTTGGAGGGCCAGCAGTCTATCTGAGTACTGGGAGACAATTTTCTTAAAATTATCCTTTGGGATCATTAAGGCTTTGCGGTGTGAAGTGCAGCTGAAAGCACTGTGCTGAGGGGCAGCAATGCACTCAGGCCGTGAATTCAGATGTTTGCCTTTTGTTCCTCGGCCTGGGCCCAATGCACTCAAAGTCACAAGTGCAATTGCCCTGAAAATCTAGAGCCAGTCAGTGGCAGAAGGTAGATTAAATCATGAAACAAACCTAAGATGTGAAAATACCAATTTTCTCCAAATAGGAGAATTTCAGAATTGGGAAATGCAAGATGTTTCCAGGTATAACAACAATTACTAGAATAACAGCTTGCATACTGTACAGATAAAATGTATTACTATAATAAAAGTCAAGAAAAACATATTCATGTGAAGAATGGTTTTGCTGCTAGCCCGAAGAGCCTCACATTAATTTTTATTTGTGTTGACCTAAAACAGAAATAATGGCTGCTTTCTTCAACAACAACCACCAACCTGGAAATCTACTCTTGAGTTGAATAAAACATTTTGTTTGACTTACAGCATTGTTTGTTTTGGGGTTGTAATCTGTGTTACTGTTGTTGATACTTTCTCTTTTCGTTTTGAACAAATAGACCCATTACAAAACAAGACCACTTTTTTTAAAAAAACCCAAACCTCAAACCATCAACTGTTTTATTCTCCCCCTATGTTTCTGGCCAAAACTGTTCTCTAGCGTATTCAAATGAGTTTTGGCCTCTACAAAATTGAACATCCTGATAAATTTTGGATGAAACCCCAGTCAACTTTCTCTCAAATCTGATCAAAATCTCCTGCTAATGCGTGTTCTTGGTAAAGCAACAGTAAGACAGCAAAGACCTAAGGGTGGTAGCAAAGAAACATTTTTGGTTTTCGTGTGATGTATCTCTAAATCCAAGAGCAGTCTGTGTTTTTTTCCATTCACTCATTCGCCTTCTGTGTTTGAGATTAGTATTACCTTTGTTCATTTTGAGGGGGTGGGGAGAATTTCTGACTCAGGATTCAAGTCTTTGGAGCATTAGCTGTAAATTAAAACAGATGCTTTGCTGAAGATAACCCAATCAAATCAATATGGGGCCAAAGGAGCCCCTCACATGATGAAAGCTGGCTTCTAAAGTACTGTAAAGCTATTTTACTGCTCAGGCCATCAATTTCCTTTTCCTGCTCAGCTCTGATACAGGACAAGTTGAGGCCACTGACCCTCTTGCAGAGCCCAACACGGAAGGTTCCCCGTGAGACCAGCAATGTAGCTGACGTTGCCAAAGAAGACAGAGCAGCGGAGGGTTTATGTGCTGTGTAGGATGAAGTTACAATGGTTTTAGCTGTGTTCCATTTCGCTCTGCGTTGCAAATTGTGGTCTAATTCTCACGTGCAGAGCTCAGCACCAACACAAATGCTGCCAAGGGGAGACCTGTGGTCACACGCAGGTACCAGATGCCACAGAGGCGCCCGCTCCACGCTTCTCTGGGCGCTTGGAAAAGCCACACGCTGCCTCACTGTAAAGCCTTTCTTTTGCCATATCCCACGCTGAAGAAAATCAGGCTGTGGGCTGCGGTCGCTCTGCAGACCAGCAACCTCCCGGCTGTTCGGGGCCTCCCGCGGGCTGCAGGCTGGCAGGGACAGCTGCCCTCCGAGGCACGGGCTCGCAAATGCCAGCAGGGAGGAAGTTTTGGGTAAAAGTGCTGTTAATGCTTGCTCTTCAGTTTCCAAGACTGCCAGCACTTGGCGTTTTTCTTAAATCCCCAGCTTCTGGAGTCATGGGATTACAGGATAACTTCTAATGAATCTCTTCTTTAAATTTCTGACCTAATGTTGCAGAGAAGCTCTGCAAGATATCACTCCTGAAAGCCCAGGAAGAAGGTAACAACATAAAAAAAATTAGTTCTATACAGTTTTTAAAAACTCATCTCATGACTTTTAAGACAATTCCATAACTACAGGGATCAAGACAGTATTGAATGATCAGAGTGAAAACAGTTCCCTCTGTTTCAACTTGCCTATCTATTTTTATCTCTTCCTGGTTTAACTTAATTATTTTTGCTATCCCCCTTCCTCTAGCTAGCTAAGAATTGAATTCTTTTCCCCTGGGTTTAGCTTGGCATTTACAGGCTGGCTAGCTCAGTACTAGACTTTGTAGGTTGTTTTTTCTTGACTTTTTAAGGACGTTTTTCAATACCTTTGTGAGTAAGCAAATAATAATTAAAAACCACAAACTCTGCTGCTGCTGCTGAATGAAACACCTTATTTGCACGTATTCTGTAAAAATCTACCCTTTAGACTAATTAAATCTTTAGAGCTAGATTATATACATAGCAACCCCTATTGACAGCTGTCTCTGCACATTAGCTCTCCAGCTTGGCACCAAGTTGCATATCAATATATTTACAACCTAAGTCACCAGAGAAAAGTATTTATGAAAGTCATATTCTACAGTGCAAACATAAGATGGTATGCCCAGAGCTGTCACCTGCACAGAGCATACATAGCACTGTGCATTCTCTTTAGCTAGCTAAAGTTTTAGAGGACCTTTTGTATAAGAAAAGACGAGCATTGTCTTTTATTTTGTATAAGAAAAGACAAGCATTAAAAAAAAAAAAAAGAAAAAAGAAAAAAAAAAAGGATCTGTATTAGGAAGAAGGGTTGCCAATTGTGAATGCAACTTATAAGAGATCTTTCTGGACACATGCATATGGGACATTCCTCCTGTACTTTAGTAAAGCTGGCCTTTAACTCCATCACTTCTCTGCATAATAGAAAATAAAGGCAACACAACCTATAAAAACTTTACTTGGAATCTTGCCTGTTCTTTACTTGGGAAATCTTAGATTTTCACTTTTTAAATAAGACTAACTGATAAGTTTTGATACTTCAAGCATGGTTGTCTTTTTCTCCCTAGGATACTGGAAACAGCAACAGGTTTGAAAGGTGACTTTACAAAGCTCTGAGTAGATCATGTTTTGCCTGAAGCTAAAGAATCTACTTCCATTGCAAAAACAGAAGAGATACTCTAAAGATCTTAGCAAATAAGATGTGGACCAATCTGTGGAAGGAAATGCAACAAAAGAGACCGTGTTCAAGGTGGGAATGGGTGGATCTTCATAGAAGTGTCAGATGACAGAATCCTTTTTTTGTTTAGTATTATTCAAATTATTTACAAGTTACACTAATTACCACTTCATACGAGTAGCAACCATCTAGGGTTTATTCCTCAGGAAACTGTCATGCAGGTTCCAGAAAATTTCCTGGTAGAAGTGGGTCTTTGGGAAGAATCAGAGTGAGATCAGCTTGTAGATTTGTTCTGGAAAGATGTTTCCATTTAGGTACTGTATTATGGAGGCAGTGACAAAATGGTGGATGAAGATGACTATCACACGTCATCCAGGAAGCATCCTGAACAGACACAGGGTCTTCCAGAGTGAAGAGGGTTAGACCTATAGAGTACTTTGACAGTAAGCATGATACTTTAGTTTGAGGTCGCAGGGAAATAGGATCTGTCGGTGAGATCTTTACTTCTGATTCATACACATCTGTGTCCTTGTTTTAACATGGGGCATGCACAGACTCTCCTTCAGATGAGAAAAACAAGATCTGCCTTGACCCCCAGTACAAAGAGTTATGTAGCCCTCACATCAGCGTGACTCATGAAAATAAACTCCCCTGGCTCCCCATCTGCCATACGTTAGCCAGCAGCAACTTGTCCTTGAAATGAACTAAGTACAGGTTTCCATCTGGCCAGCGACCAATTAGTCAGCTTGCACTGTGACCTTTTGCCTCGCGATTGCTTTTAAATGAAGTCTCCAAAATCTGTATTGTTCTGGGTAGGAAACATCTGAAACCACTTTCCAAAGAGCGCTTGGCACCTCCCCACCATTATACCATTGTGCAATTTAAAATACATCATCTCATTGTTCAATCTAACCATTTGATCTATAGCCCTGCTTGCTTGCTGCAGTCACTCCTCTGGAAACAAAGAGATCTTCCATTCCTTTCAAGAATGAATTAAAACTCCCGTCCCCAGGAGTACTTCTGCTAGATCCAAACATCCAGCAACCTACAATGTACTGAGACTGTCACCACTACTAAGAGATAGGCAAGAGGAATCTTAAAAGTAAACTTTATTTTTTTAATTTTGGATGTATGATGGTAGACCAGAGTATATCAGTAAGGCTGAACTTTGAGCCTAGTCCTAGAGGTCATAGGGATAGCTTATAGATGGCTTGAAGATTTGAGCCAAAATAGGTTTTATTGACTGCTTTTATTGTTAATGTATAACAAAGCACACACAATTTTTTGCATTTCTTAAAAGTATGTTTACAGTTTTCAGCCTTACCCCCGATAAAACAAATAATAGGATGAATAGTTTCTATCAGTGAATACATTTGAAGACCTCAAAATGATTAAAGACTGACATTAATAAGAGCAAAGTTTTCTGAATACAGTCTGCAGTGTAGTATAGAACTTAAATGCAACCATAATCTGTTAAGCAATTACCTTAGTTTTAGGTAAGGTTTTTATATTGTGATGCTGCTTTATATTTTTCCCTTTGGTTTAAAATATTTATCTTAGTTTCTTGTAAAATTATTTAATAATACATCATCCTAAACTAGAAACCACTTTCTATCAGAAAAATCAAACATATACCCTTTAAAATACCAGCTATCAAATCAATATTATGGTTTCTAACCTCTTATAGACCAGAAGTGGAAAATCCACAACCCATAGGGTTGGCTACATACAGTTCATCTTCCTTTGTGGTCACAGGATGGATTAGACAGCCTTTTGCTCCCTTCTAAATTTTTCTATGGTGGTGCAGAAGTATAGCCAAGTGATCTACCTAGAACATTTCTGGCATAGGCCAGGCAAAGAGGGCATCACCTTTAGGTTTATCTAACTGGGCAATGTGTGTGGCACCAGGTTACTCTCCTAATTTGCCTGTTGAACATGTTTTGCCATGAAGTAGTTAGATCTGAGTAAAGCTGGAAAGTTGACACTGCTGAATGTGTCTTTTCTAAGGTGCTGTTTATAGGTGGTAACATACCATATGAGAAGTATTATGAGGAAAAATGTCAGGAGTCAAAACTTAGACACGTTGTAGTGCAAGTCGCCACGCAATGGCAGAGAACAGCCCGCTCTCTTCAAGCGAAGTCTGTGGGGGAACATCTCAAGAGACATTCCCAACAACATATGCTACACTGACTGATCAGACAGTGTATGGCTTTATCTTTTGGCTTGGGTTCAGCCCTTTTGCCTTAGCACAGCTTGTACTGGCAGGCTAAATTGTCAGTGAATCATCTTTAATGCTTTCAAAACCCTGTGCCTGAGGCTCACCTTTGCGAAGTACAAACAGTCTACGGATTGCCCCACACAGTCCTTTAAATTTCCATGGGTGTCCTGGCACCTTGAGTCATCTAAAGATGTTTCTCTTCTCTGTGCTTAAGAGGAAGGGGAGTGGTATAACAGCTGCTCTGCTGTTTTGTGTCATAGAATAGCTTCTGCATGACAGGTTCTGTCATCTATACATCTTTTTGTGTGACACAGCTGCGATGAATCTGTCTGTCCACCTTTACCAGTGGAGAATACTCGCTGAGCGTGTGGCCGAAGCTACAGCTACCTGGAGTCCTGTGTTCAAAGCCTAATGAAGACCCGGCAATGTGCCTTGTTTGGCACTCAGGCAGATGCTCACTCCTGCTCTCCCTCTGGCAGGTCTTAACTACTCTCGAGGTACTCTATGTCCAACTGGGCTTCCAGCAAGTGTGTGTGGTTGGACTGAAGTTCAAACCAGGCACCAAAGAGCTCTGTGGGCTTCCATCAGTGCTAAAAGGGTTGAGGCAGCAGGAGTGTCACAAACAGTGTCACTACCACACATTAGCAGGGCAAAAAATGCAGTGAGGACTTGAGAGGAAAGGACAGGCACCATGCAAGAAGAAAGCGAGAGAAATAGCAGCAGTGGGGAGTACCAGAGATGGAAAGAGGAAATGTGGTGAGATGCTAAGCTGAGGAAAAACAGAAATTAAAATATTGATGGGAAGTAAATGAGAAGAGCTAGAGAAAAGCAGTAGCAGTTGAGGGCTTAATGAGGGAGCAGAATGAGATGACAGGACCCAACAGAAAAGTCAAGAGTTACTGAAGCTAATGACAACCTGCATGAAACTTGCAGGAGGGTTCCTCTCTGCTAAGCAACTGCATCCAGCTCAGGCTCCCCTGGTTAGCTCAGACTGCCTCTGTCTTCCCAAAGGTCCTTGCCTAGTCTTCTAGGCAATTTCTGCCTCCCCACATCTGCTGTTTCTGCCCCAGGGAATTCTGTCAAATATTTTGAGTCTCCATCTGACACTGTTCACTTCTGCCAAAACACTGCTTAGGAAAAACAATGTTTATGGCTCTGCACACAACATAGGTAAACATGCAAATCAGATCATTAAAGAAGCTGCAGAAAATGTCTGATAAGCAGCTGCACAAAGCTCCGCAGCCACATCATGGGGAAGGAGCAGTCTGCATCTTTCCCGAGGGCCATGGAGAGTGTGCTGTTCCCAAGCAGCTTTGGAAGGGACAGTTGTTGCCTTGTGTAAAGCCCCACACCGCTCCTTGCACAACATTGTGAATAAATCCAAACCTTTTTGCTTTGCCGAAAGCTGAGGTACAACAAAAACAGATATCCGTAGGAGACGTCTTCAGGGCTTGCAAGTGACCAACGGCTACTGCATTAACACATTTTAATTAGACTCTTTCTGGAGGAAGTGGTACGTTGTCAGGCATCCAGGTTTCAAAGTCTCAGCATCAAAGCAAAAGAACTTGCATTACCAGAATGACAAATAAATATCACTGAAGCATTCCCTAACAATAATGGAAGGGCTGATAGCTGAGAAAGATTGAGCCAAATTCACTTAGCTCGGAAGGCCTCAAGAAATTGGTGTAATTTCTTAGCTCATAGCTACATGAGTGGAAAACTAAATGTAATGCTTGATAGCAAGAGTTCCTGCCACATAGAAAACAATGGAAATCAAAAAAGAATTGCTGGAGCCAGGAGATATGAGTAAAGATTGGAGTTTTAGCTATATCAAAGAGTATATTCTGAAAGGAAGAAAAAGTAAATAAGGATGTAGAAAATGTCCTGATATACCAAACCATTTCTATTGAATTCCAAAAGAAATGGAAGTTGGCATAGTCCATTATCTAGAAATAAAACACATTTTTAGTTCAAATGCAGCCATTTTTCACAAGGTCAAAAAGACTCAAATGTACTAAGAATGAAATATGAACAAAAAATAGGCTAGCTAAAATTGCATTCTGAATTTATTCATCATTCATTTGATCACACGTGGCATATAGTTCAGCAACAATCTGATTATATGATAAATGGTTGGTTACTGGGGTAGCAGCAGAAGATACACAGCACAAAGAACGTGCACTTTTACCATATTGTTACTGAAAGCTGAGATTTTATCAATGTGCAAAGGGTAACTGGAGCAGGGCTAGTGTTAGAGTTGGTAACTTCCAAGAAAAACTTTAAAAGTTGCAGGTGCTGGTAGAATTATGCGATCAGCAATTATTAGTGAGTACTGAACTAACGACTTCATTATATCCTAGGAAAGGATGGGACTGATGGCACACTTCAGATCAGGTGTAAAACTGTTCTTGTAAATACCTCTTATCGTTAATTATCCCACCATATTTTTGGCTATGTGGAGATTTAGCCCCAAAATCTTGACCCAAATGCCTCCTGGAAAACATCGGACAACTCAGTATTAATTTAAGCTTTATTCGTGTCACAATATGCCCCTTAACAGGCAGCATTTTGCAGTCCCAGGGGAGTTATGTTTCAGCACATCATGAAGTCATTCTTAGAGAAGCAGGTCAAGTTTTACAAGGCACTCAGCAATGAGGTATTTGAAGATGAAACATGTCATATGATTTTGTCAGTAGAGAGGCAGAGGCTCAAAGTTCAGTCCAAATAATGACCATCTGACCTGACCATCCTGTGCTCTGCCACTGCTGCTTCTTTCAACGTATGTTCTGCTCATTGACCCCCATAACTGAGGGTGAGGGAAAACCAAAATTGGGTAAGACCAAATCAATACGTTGAATTTCTCCCTGTAACAGGATTTATTGTTTATCCAAGAGAAATGAAGAGAGGGAGAAATGGGGAGATCAATTGCTTTTAACCCATCAGTAGAGTTGACCTCACCTGTATTTCTAACCTAGCTGTTGTTTGTAGAGGTATGCCATCAGGTCTGGACACAGCTTCAGTGTGCTTGGAGGGGGAATGAGGTTAGTAGGACAGCAGGTCTCTCATGTAATGCCCTCCACTAGTCCCTTCATAAATCTATGATGTCAGACATATGCAGCTGTTACTACAGTTACTTCTGATAGTGAATTGTTCTGTGGCCTTGTCTAATCCTCTACTAAAGCTGTTATTGCTGATACCCAGGGCAACTATGGCAACACAGAGATCAGGACCAACCTGAAAAACAGGACAGGCATTTGGGCACCTGGGCTTCACATCAGCCCATGTGTCCACTGCTTAATGGACATGAAAGCTGAATGAATCACATTAAAACCAGCACTACACAGCAGATGCAGCCTATGAAATCAAGAGTTTGAGCACTGGAATTCATGGTGGGAGTAACTCCAGGGCACTCGAAGTTATATATGTTGTAAGGATGGCTTTGGCTTTGCATGTTGTCCCTGTCTCAACCAGGAGGGAGCTAGTTTTGTCTTCAGCAGCTCCTGTGTTTTGGATTTAGCGTGGGTAGAATGGTGACAGCATGCTGCCATTGTTGGTTGCTGCTGAACGATCAAGGACATTTTGCAGTTTCCCAGGTTTTGCTGCTGTGCAGGTGCAAACACCTGGGAGGGGCACAGCCAGAATGGTTGATCTAAACTGGCCAAAGAGAGTATTCCCTACCATAGACAGCATGGCCGGTGTAAGTGGGGGTTGGCCGTTGCCCCGGGCACCCCGTTCTGGTGCCTTGTTTGGTTTGTGTTCTGTTCATGTTCCCTTCTTGTTCCCTTCTTTTCCTTTTTTTTCCATTCATTTGGGCCTGTTCATTTGTTTGGCTGTTTGTTCCCTCGCTCACTCTCTCTGGAACTCGCTGTTCTGGGATGGCTGTGGGGGAATATCGACTGCTGCTCGGGATGGGCTGTATTGGTCCTAGGGTAGTGAGAAATAGTGCATTGTTTGTTTTAGATATATTGTTAGCCTTATATATTATTATTATCATGAAAATATTTTTATGTTTTTTCTTTGCTCTCCTGGTGAACTCTTTTTATCTCAACCCGTGAGTTTTCATTTCTGTCCAATTCTTCTCCCCACCCCACCAGGGAGGGAGTGGTGAGTGAGTGGCTGCATGGTTCGGTTACCATTTGGGGTTAAACCACGACATATATTTATGCTATTTTGAGCTGTAGAGTATGATTTCTTTGGTGTAAGTGACTCCCCCAGCCCCAAATTATTTCTAGGTATTTTCACATGTCTTGTGCCTTCTGAACCATGTTCACACAGAGTTACAGGTTTAAAAAAAAAAAAAAAAGAGTAATTGTGGTTAAACAAACAGGATCTATGGCGGCATAATCAGGGAATCACAGCTGTTTGCAGCCTTCCACTCTATCTTCCTATACGACACTGCAGTGTCATGTTATTCCTGATGGCCACAGAGGAAATAGGACATATTATTATCAGTTGGATTTCTAGCTGAAAGAAAGAGTATAAAAGGCTTCCATGACAGAAAGATGCGGTCAAATCTTTTGGATACCTGTGCTGGTTCTGGCTGCGATGGAATTAATTCTCTTTAGAGTAGCTAGAATGGGGCTACATCTTGGATTTGTGCTGGAAATGCTGTTGATAACGCGGGGATGTTTTCGTTACTGCTGAGTGGGGCTGACACAGAGTCAGGGCCTTTTCTGCTTGGGAGGGGGCACAGCCGGGACAGCTGACCCCAACTGACCAAAGGGATATTCCATAGCGTATGACGTCATGCTCAGCATTTAAAGCGGGGAAAAGAAGAAGGAAGGATGGGATGTTTGGGGTGATGGCATTTGTCTTCCCAAGTAACTGTTACGCATGATGGAGCCCTGTTTTCCTGGAGATGGCTGAACACCTGCCCGCCCACGGGAAA
>KL258614.1:0-12134 GCA_000699545.1 Podiceps cristatus | reverse complement strand
CTGCTGACTCTCATATATCTTCTCATTGTTAATTCTTAACTTTGTGGTTATTAATAAATGCTCTAAGTTTTTGTAGAAAATAGCAACTTCAAAATAACTTCCTGAAATCATCTGGTGAAATTTAACAGGGACTAATATTTTTGCAAGAGAATTCTACAGGCGGGTCAAAAATTGTTATGAATAAGAATATTTTATTATTATTCTGTTAAGTTCCACAGGCATTTGGAGTAATGTCCATTGAACCATTTTACATCTCTCTGTGACACAATTGATTTCATCCAGACTGAACAAAAAAGAACCCCAGACCTAGTGTTATCAAGATGTTAGATCGCCAACCTATGCGGTGCTTCGTGGGAGCATTGCCCCCGAGCGGGAAGACAGCTGAGCAATTCTGAGCAGGGCCGAGGGAAATTCAGGTGCTGTGTTTGAGAGACGTGGTGTCGAGAGCCAAACCGTACCGAGCAGCCAGCGGGGCTGTAAACACTGTGGGTCCTGGATGCCTTCCAGCTGGGACAGGCTTGGGCGAAGCGCAGCCCTTCCACAGCATTGTGGCACTTTTGTTCAGGCTGAAAGCAGTTGGCTTTGATCTGCTCCTGTTCAGGACAGGATAGGAAGGGGCAAAGTTGATTCTAAGATCATCATGGTGTTTTGTGCTCTCCCTAGTTAACAGCCAAGCGGGAGGACAGCCTGACTCTCCTATAAACCCTAGAGTTTTGAGTTCCTCTTGTCAGTTAGTATGGGCTGACAATAATCCTGCAAAGGTTGCTATGCTTATTTTGACTATGTTTTCTTTTCAGGGTATTATCACCCGGGAGATCATGTAGCTAAAATAGACGCTGGCTTTCTGCCACTTAGGGATTCCCCTTCATCTAATTATAAGGCAAGTGCCCATTCATGCAGCCCTTTGACAGCTGCACTGTCCACGGGTCAGTTTTATTGCTAAATGAGCAGATGTGAGAGAGAGTTACACTTCGGTAAAAATAACTCCCCCTGCAAAAAAATCAATGCTTCACTTCAAGTTACAGGTGCAGATTAAGGGCACTTCAAAACTACCCCCATTAGCTACATGCACACTAGTTTTGCAGGAAAAAAAGCACAAGAATATTCCCAGCTATGACAGGACTGGCATTTCAGCTTTACTGTATTTCCAAGCAGGGAATAAGAGATTCAGGCAAAGAGGAATTACAGAACTAAAACCTCTTGCAGTGCTTTGAAAACTGAGATGGACAAAAGTCTCTAGTGAGCTTAATGAAGTATCAGAGTAAAAAGTGATTTAGCTTTCCAAAACCAGTGCTTTTGTTTTCTATTTAAAGTAGGAAATCAAAGGCATGTCTTTAAATATTTTATTCTGAGGCAGCCAAAAAAGGGTTCGCTTTCAAGCCTGAACAGTGAATATGGAGATAAAGTAGCACTTTTGAGAGCCTTTCATATGACTTTCTCCTTGGTTGAAACACTTGAAATATGAAAGTGTAGTGTTGTTTCTTTCGGGAGGAAAAGGAAAGGCTATAAAATAACTGCAGTGTTTTGTGATGTGATTCGGGAACACAGCAGTAGGCAAATTTTCAGTTTAACTGGAGGATTAAAGAATGGGACATGGTCAGAATAAATATTTTGTTTCCTTTATTTTCTATATGTAAATATGTGAGCGGTCCTGCATCAGCAATTAATACCCATCTGTTTTTTTGAACTCAGAGTGATAGCTCTTAGTAAATCAAATACAAATGTTCCAACCAATATGACTGTAACGCAGCCTGAAGTAGGAAAAACTAGAATTAAACTTGCCCTTATTCTGTATTAGAGAATCCAGCATTTAGACAGCTCTGGTTTCCAACAAGTCCCCGCTCTGAGCTCTCCATTTACCTTCACCCTACTCTCAATTAACACCACGTTAAAATGCACGCATGCTGAGCCCTTATTCATTGACCATCACTTCTGATGCCTTAGTATACTTGCATTATTTCCTACAGTTTTAGATGAATTGCAAACACAGCCATGGAAAGTCCTGCTTGAGAAATCATCAGAAAGTGGAACTATTAACACAAGCGCATTTGCCATTTGCCTCCTCATTATCTGTATTTGGGTTTTCAGTGAGATGTGGATACTAAATCGGAGGTAGAGCAGAACAACAAAAGGGCTCCTAGGCTGTCAGCCTACATGTCTGCTTCAAGACTAACTCTTTCCATGTGTTAACACCCACATTAACTAGGACAGGTTTTTTCCTTCTGAGGAACAACAACCACCAAAAACCCCCCCAAACATCTCCCCAAACCCAACCCCCAAAACAAAAATCAAGCAATGAAAAAAAGTACCTTCAGGCTCGGTGCACACTGGAACTAAATGCTCCGCATTCTCCATTGGCTGCTGGTTCTTTCCAGCACAGCTGAATATATATGCCACTGTGTCAATGAATGGTACAACTTGCAGAGAATAATGTCGTCAGAGGTGACTGGATTGAACAAATCTAATGACTTCATTTCCAGCAGGCAGTCCTTCTCATCTGACAGCTGTCCTCTGCAGAGCATCACGTAGCAAATCACTGCTTCCACGCAGACCTGCTGAGAGCGAAGGCCAGCTTTTCTGGTAGCACAAGCAGCTAAATTTCACACCTACTCCATGCTGCAGCCCAACCCACCCTGTCTAGACAGACTGACCCATTCTTTGTGTTTAACCTTTTAAAGAAACAAACAGGAGAGGAAGTCAAAGCTAGTAAATGTCTATTCCCCAGAAAACCCTTGTTGCCTATTCACTGTGACTTTTGTGGTTTCTTTCTCAAAGACTGCTCTGTACTCCCCTTAAACTTTTCCAGTATAAACCACTTTGTATCACTGGCTGTGCCCTGCAGCCTAGTCTCTTCCCCACCGTACAACAGTTCCTTTTCTGTCTAGTTATATTCACACGATAAACTAGGAGTCATTTGTCCGAAGTCAGATGAATTACTCTAGTATGAAATCAGTGCGGTGCTAACCCCTTTATGTCACGTATGTTCGTTTAATCATTCCATTCTTAACTAAAGCCCCTTATTTAAAGCTGAGTCTTCAGCCGGTTGGACAGGGCTAGCTTCTTGCGAGTCGATGAGGTTCTCGTGATTTGACTCCATGCTGAAGACTTTGTCTTCAATACTTGTAAAACTGTGCGTGGATGCTGTAGGTACTCTGCTACAGATGACAGACTTCAAATGCCAAGAAATGGGAGGCTGCATTTGGGTGTTTTGGACGCTGGATCGGGGTGCCCTGAAACACTTGACCTTGTCCCCCACTAGCCCTGCCTGGCCTACGGAAGAGACAGTACTGTGATGTATCAAGACCCCAGCAGTATGTATCATTAGGATTCTACTGTTGTCATTTTATATTTCTTTTTAATAGCTACTCTCTTTAGTTAACATCTGTACTATTTCACTAAATCATGTTTTGTTACATCCTGACCTTCTGTTCTATCTTTCAAAATCAGCTGTCTTGCAACTTGATAGGAAAGGGGGTTTTGTGCTTTTCAGATTCATTCACTGTTCTCTATTCATTCACTGTTCCTTCTCTCCTCATAAGCCTCCTGGGCTTGGGGATGTCTGCCGTAAATCATTTTATATATTCTTCACTTAGCTGGTTTTATTTTTTTGTGTGTTACTTAGTCATTTAAATGTTACAGCAAAACATGATGCTTCAGTTTGATTTTGCAGAAGTGAAATCCATTTGTTCAACCAAAAGTCCTTCTCATACCTAGATATTTCCTTTGTTCTTCTTGTATTTATTCAATTTTACCTCATTAAGCTGCAGAAAAATGGTGTTTCTTGCAGTGCGTTTCTGAAGGAAGCAAACAAGACTGCGAGAAAGAAAACAGGACGCTTACCTGTCAGGGACTGATCTTTAGAAAGCTCAGACTATCCCTGTAAGCACGATCTGATCTGAACCTAGGTGACACGGCAAGCTTTGTACATCGCTTGTCACCATCGCTTGTCACACCCTTGTTCAGGTGTTAAAACAGTATCTTACTTCACAAGCAGACGCATTAAAAATCAATCAATGTCACTCCTGAGGGAGCAAGTCCCTTCTCAGCACGAACTATGGCTCCACTGCTCCTAAGAATTTTGACTTTGATGACTGATTTGTTTTTCTCAATTAGAAAAAAAAACCTGACAGCCTCTGTGCTTACTGTCAGAGAATGCAGTTCAAAGCATTTTAAAAAGAAGCATCCTTGGCAATTACACCTACTAAAAATAAGTAGTGCTTTACAATGCCATTAATTACTATAATTACCGTGCCTTGACTGAGGCTTGCAACAGGCGGGAATCGTTTCAGCACTACGCATTGTGGCGAAGCACGGCTCTGAGACATTCAGTTTTCATGGTGCGTATTTTCTCCCAGATCCCCGAGCATAAATTTCATCAACATTAATATGAATTCCAAAACCCATATCCAAGTGCAAAGGATCTCACAAATGCTTTTATACTCTCAGGATCTAAACTATAATTTCAACCATTAACAAGCACCATTTAGCATTAGATTTGCTAATGTTATATCATAGTTCTGGCAATTCTATACAGGATGCATTACAAGCTTAGTGAAGACTAAATTGTGGTACTGAATAAACACCTTAAATAATGAAGCAGAAATAAACAGTGAATGTTAATTTAAGCATTTTACTTCAAATTTTCTTTTAAATAAGAAAAACAAACACAGTTTGCAAAATTGGAATTATACCATACCAGTAAAAATAAAATATACCTGTAAGAACAAACTGTAGCTGCGTGTTATACTTCCCATCACCTAAATTTTGCGTAGGCTCAGGTTTTGACCAATATGGTTCAAACTCCCATCTGTGGCATCCTGTGGGTCATTTTGCCAATAAAAGAACAAGTCAGGTACTAACTGAATCAACACTGATGACGTATTTCAAAAGACTCTTCTCATGGTGAAAGCCTGTGAAACAGCAAGCAAATAGGCCTGGCAAGTTTTTGTAGATGTAAACTAGGGGACTTTTCTAAACATTTTTCTTACAATTAGTCCTTCCCTCTGGGAGAAAATGACTCTGTTGTGTTGCTATGGGATGTTTCTGCTGTCACCTGAACTCACACAGGCTGCTTTAATCTTGAGGTCTCCACCACCAACTGGCCCCAGCTGCTCTGTGTCTTATACAGCCTGATATCAGCAAAAAAAATTTCTGTGACAGCATTTGCTCCTCCAGCAATACATATTCTCTCAAAATGGTTGAGCCAACAGTTGCTAAATGGTATATATTAGCTTTGCAAGCCCAACCTATTCTTTGCCATGAAAACAGGTGCACCTGCAAATATTTTTCATTAGAAACGTAATTAATATGCATACACTTGTTTGCCAAGCAATTTTCAAATGAATCAATAATTAAATTAAATACAGAAGTCTCTTTCCTCTCCCCTCTGCCTTTCCCTGTCTGGATTAAATAGAATTTAGAGAAGTTTTCTGGGTAACTTTTGAAAATCTCTTTGACTCAAGCTTGTCATTGTTTCAAACTTTTCTTCATTACCACAGTAATTCTGAGATAGTAGAAAGATTTCTTTCTAAAACCACTTTTCGCCTGCAGCTAAAGTCTCCTGATAATATGGTGGATATACTGCCACGAAGAATGAAATCAACTGTCTCAGCCATGCAATAGAGACAAAACGAGGCCTGCTCTTCACAGAGCTCAGTACCATCCCAGAGAGACTAGCCCTATGGAAGCAGCTCAGAGCGACTCGATTGCCTGCTGCAGGGATGAGTTGTTATAAATCGGGTTCCTTTTACTGCTAGTGGATTGTTAATGAGAACCTCATCTTGAAAGATATTCTCTACGCACAAATATTTGCTAAATAATTTTGATTAATCAGCGTGCCTTTGACCGTTTGCGGTTGTGCATTTAGTCACCCAAATTACCTGGAACAGCTCCCCGTCCTTGCCCGGAGGACTGAATCCTTTCAAAAAGCAGAGAGGAACTGATGAACAACCAGGGCTGGCTCAAGCTTTTGTGATCCTGTGGGCGAGGCGGGGCTTGCAGCCCTGCAAGGTGGAGGCTGGAACTGTGCTGCTCCGTTGACAGAAAGGGCACCAAAGAGAGAAGGGACAGAACTGGGAGAGAAGGAGGGGAGCAAGGCCCCTGAAAAGACATACTTGCCGGGATGGCTTAGGAAGGAGATGGGTGAGCTAGGACCAGGAACAGCTACTTCTGGGAGAAACCCTGTCCTTAGCAGTGGTTGCCACCCCACCGACCCTGATCCGGGCTTTCCATGCGCTGTATTAGGTAAAGCAGGTGGCGTGGCTCTGGCCCATTTGCTGCCCCACGCAGCAGCTCGTGCTGCCCATGCCTAGTGCCACTCTCCGGAAAGCATTCTTCCAGTAACACCATTTGAATAAATAATCTGTGCTACCTTCCCTGATGTTTTTGCAATTCAGATACTCTGCCAGCAGTTGCCAGCAGTCACGAGGAATGGGAACCCACACATTAATTCAAACCAAATGTGGGTTTGGTTTTTTTTTTAAAGACTTAGTAAGTGGTTCCTTCCCGCTATTTTTGTACTATCAGAACGATTCATCTCTTTTCCATGATCTATTCAAACTTTGTCTGTTCTGCACACACATTTGAAAAGGGTGAAAAACTATTCCCAACAGAATTACCTCTGGACTGAGAACAAGACTTCACCACGAACCAGCCTTCGCGTGGTTTCGGCTTGGTTAACCAGCACAGACATGCCGTAACTCTGGGAGTCAAGAAGTTGCACAGTCCAGTGCTGGTTTCCCAAATCCTTCAGTTTTTCCTGAATATGCTATAAATACATCCACCACAAGAAACAGAGCTTGGTAATTGTCTTCCATTCTTCCTCCTACTACATCAAGAAACAGAGAACAAATATTTTGACAGCGAAGTTTAGAGACCACTCGTCTGCTGCCGTATGACAGCACCAACAGATCTTTTTTCCCCCAGTTTAATTTACTTTAATCATGTGTCTCTAACTTTGGTTATAAATTGGCAGCTTCTTTTGCTCCTCAGCAGAAAATTATGGTAGGCGGTCAATGAAAGCAAAGATGGAAAAAACTAAGCTACATCATTATTATTATCCAATAAGTGAGATATTTGCACAGTTCTGTATCCAAAGGGAGTTTTTGTAGAGCATGAAATTGCACAAAAGTAGTTTCCAAAATTGTATGAAATTATTTCTTCAGCTGAAATGTCAAATCCATAGATTTTTATGATTTGGAAATAATTGTGTGGATCTTAATTTCTTCATTTTTGTGAAAATCAGTATATTGTGCTTCTGGCATCCCATTCAATGGAACTAATTTTAAACGAAGGATTGAAGCATGAATTCAATTGAAAAAAAGGTGCTTCATGTAGGAATCACAAACTGTTTGGGTTGTTTTTTTTTTTTTTCCTCTCTGTCATCATCAATGACAGTCAAATTGGCCAGCACTTTAAAGTCCACCTCCGAACTACTCAGGTAGTGAACAACTCATATTATCTGTCTAGATCTGTTCACTAAAAAATCATTATTTGATTCTCTGCCTTCTCCATTAATTAGTTAATGTTTGTAAAATGCTTTGAAAATGAAAGGAGCTATATAAGCAACACTATTATCATTACACGCTTTAGGACAGATAAAGAGTAAGCTAATGAAAGTCTGCAGTGAGAAAAAAGTGGATGACATTTAAATGAGGTGTATTCTGCAGAGACTGGGAGGGTGACCAGGTGTCACAGGGAAGTTCAGATAGGACTAAAACATTAGACACTGATTCTGAGATTTGTTGAATGCCCAGCATAGAAATAAATTGGTGATCTTAATCCATATCCTTAAGGACAAGGCTTTCCTTCATACCAAATCAACACCTTTTAATAGGGTTTCTCTAAAACTGTGAAAATAGCACCTCCGCAAAGTGTGCAGGGGACAGTATAGGAACACTGAAGTACCTTCTCCCCTTTCCTACCTCAATGCCACAATAGAGGTCTTCTACTTCTAGGGCCGTGCAAGTAGCTCTTTCTAACATCACTGACGATTATTTAAAAAATCAAAATGCTTCTTTCTCTCCCTTTCCAAACAGGAAAATAGGTTTCTATAAATTGCATACAGAATGAAAATTATTAGACTCCGGGGTATCCTACGGTGACAGAAAAATCAATGAGGCTATAATATAAGCAGAATTATGGAGTGTCCTCTGTAGCTTGTGCATCTTCTAGTATTGTCCTCATCAACTGCTGATTATTAAATCTTTAAAAACAGCTACAATAGCTTATGCTATATTGAGCACATTTCCTGATAAAAGATCAGGTACAAAAGATTAAAACAAAGCGTGCAGGAAGAAAGCAGGGCCTTACCAGAAAGGAGTTGGAGTTTAAAGTTAAACAGAAATAGAAATGGGGAATCAAATGGGAGTGAATAAGAGAGCTTGTGTGGCGACTGGGTTTCAGCACAACAAAGCTGAGGAAGTGTGAGCCTTGTTCACACTTCTTTTCTGTCCCTACCACACTTGCTATCCTGGTACATGATTTTTTTTTTTTCTGCTCAATTCCTGCTAGTGTCTGTAAGTAAAAATGACATTCAATTTTAAGCACCTGTGCATTTTTTTTTTTTTTTTTTTTTTTATGTAATGCTCTGTAATTTTGGGTCTAAGGGAAACTGCAGTGGGTAGTACAGCCATTCTCCACTGTAATTAAAGCCTTAGGAAAAAAGCCAATGTGGAATATTCATCAAAATGGTTTAAGACATGAGGCTGCACCTTAAATATTTAATTCTTGCCCTTTTTGCAGGTGAAGGGAAAAGCATGCAGAGCTTGTTTCCTGGTCAGGGTGCTCTCATCTTGCAGATCTGGATTTGTCTCACCTAGGTAGTTATCAGATGTATTTCATTTATGGTCCCATTCACCCTCGACTCCCTGCAGTCAATGGACAGGCACGCATACCTCTAGAGGCCGACTCCATTGCCCATCCAAATCTCTCCAGGTAATGCTTTCAGTATAGGAGCTTCAGTTATGAGACAGGGGGAAGGTGGGATGAATCCGGACCTAAGACAATCCCGGAGCAGCACGCCTCCATGGGGAACCATGGCTTCACCTCTTCCCTCTAGCCCTGCTGCGTTACTACGGGACACTCCTGCAGCCACCTGCACTCACACAGGCACCTTTAACTGAGGGGTCCCCAGCGGCAACCCCCCGTGGCCACTGTCGCTCATGGCCTGAAAAAATAAGTGAGATGAGCACTGAAAAGCCACAGCCTTCACGCCATAAGAGCAAGCCTACCGTCACTCTGGGATGTCCAGGAGCCTTTGGGCTTAGCTGCTCTGGCAGGGCTGCTTCCCCTCTTCTCGGCTTCATCCATTTCCAACAGCCACACATTAGACTGGACTTTTTCCAGATCATGACCCAAAACTTGTCAAGACTGCTCAGGTGAAGTTTAAGCTTAAGGATATAAGATAGCAATGAAATTTAAGAGAATTAACCAGTTTTTAGATTGCTCATTATTTTCCTTCTAAAATAAGGCATTCTCCAGATTTGCTGGTTTCAGAAGAGGAGAGAGAGGTTTCAATATTTTGTTGTAGCTCTTTGTGAGTTTGTTCCATGAGGGAAAAGTTAAAGACAGGGTGTTAATAAGGTATTTTAGGAAGCAGACACACTGCCAGTCGTTTGTTTATAGTTAGTGGTTTGTGGCTGCATCCAGCCTTACTATTTTCTTTCCAGCACTCATGAGGCTGAGTTCATCACTTGGGAATTTACTTTTTAAAAGCCTTTAATTGTCATTTAATATCTAAAGCTCTATTTACACACAACTGCTGAGCTAACCACCACCTCTTTTAGATTTACACGGTTCAGTCTGTAAGGTTGGTAATTATGCATTTAGTAAAAAGGACAGTAACAAAGAAACGCCTAAATCTGGAACTACAAGCCTTTCATTTTATTACATATTTTTCAGTTCTTCTTTTATGTCTTTTTGCCTCTAGACTTTTGTTTCCTTCTGTAGTTACTTCAATGCCTTATTGCTATAACTCTTGTAGACAGAATATCTGGAACTCTCCATGTTTGCACATTTTCCTTCCATAAAAAACACTAGTGCTCCCTTCCTGGAAAAAAAGAAAAAAAAGAGAGAGAAATAAATGTTAATGATGAAATCCCAAGGGTAATGCTCTCAATGATTCTAGTCGATCTAGTGGTATTTTTACAGTTTGATCATATAAACTCTGGGAAGAGGTTTGATGATCTCTCTCTCTTCCTGAGGTGCTTGCTTTGTTTGTTTGTTTGGTTTGTTTTTTTGTTTTTTGTTTTTTTTTTTTAAATCTTTAGAGAAACTCTGGTGGCTGTTCTACTCTCAACATACACGCATGCTGTGCTGAAAGACCACTGTACATTATTCAGGATTTTTGGAGACCTGAGTTTAAAAGCCACTTGAAAACTTTCTTGAAATTCATCTTTTCAAGGATTTGCATCCTTCTGATACTTTGCTCTGTATTCTGTGTTCCTCAATACATTACTTAGCAAAAAAAAGCAAGGGGTTATAAGTTATATTAATTAAACTATTTTTACCAAACTTTCTCATGGACAGCGTGGACATGGCTCTTTCAAAAAATATACCTCAGCCTTTTATACAGGAAAAAGTACATCTGCTTAATGGTGGAGAACTTGGAAGATCTGAGGAGTTTGCATTCCACATTTATACACTCCTAACTGTTCAGCCACAGTTCTGCCTCATTTTGACCTGAAGATGGAATAACAAATATTTTCTAATTTTTCAAAACAAGCTTAGGAAGAGCCTGATCAGCCAAACATTGAACAGATTTCATTAATATGAATCTTAAATTATTATATTTAGATATACAGTTTGTCAATACCATATGCACAGTTTTTTAAAAATCTATGGCAGTACCAGTAGTCAGGAGATGTAGCAATTAGACATAGATCTATCTGCACTGCTAGAACATATACTCTTCCATCCTGCAGATACAGAAAGCATGTTTCAGTCTGAAATCTGAGCAGAGAGATTCTTGGACTAACCCAAACTTCCATGGCCAGTGAAGGTTTGGTAGTTTAATCTGACCTTTTGTCTGTTTTCCAGGAGGTTGCTCTGGAATGACTTGCCAGTGTTCTTGGCACAAAACACAGAAAAGTTCATGTTTAGATTGCATACCACTTGCATTGTCAAGAGAAGATGACAGAGAAAACACTCCATTCTTAAAAAGAAACAAAATGATTAGTAAGCTCATGGAAGAGACAGGCCTGGGTGATGAAAGAAGAGGAAAACGCTTTCCAGAGATAACCTAATATTTTAAAAAGCAGATGCAGTCAAATTATTTTGCTCTTTCCCCAGAGATCTAATATACAGATGTCAGCCAAAACGGGGACAAGAAAAATCAGGAACAGTTGTATAGGCACCACATTGTCGTAAAAAGAAACAGATTTTAATGCAAAGAGTGATATATTAAGAGAGAGATTCGTGTTCATTAGAAGGGAAGCAGGAAAGCAGGAGAACTGCAGAAATAAAACCAAGGTTCCCTTTAAAAGCACCGGATGGTTTTATTTCTCTTCAATTTGTGTTCTGTACATTCATATCAAATCTATGCTTTTGTGGGAACTCGCTGTGAAATTACATAGTATCACCAACATGAAGTACTAGACAACAACATCAAGGTTGAAAGTCAAATGTTCAGCATCTGGAAAAAGCCAAAATAAGGGTTACAAGGGCAGCCTCAGTTGGATTCCTTTCTATGTATATGCTCATTTTGAAAAGGACCTGCCATAAAACTTTAAAATGGCACTGAACAATTTTCCTCCCCTAATCTTATTCTTGGAAGCAGCTAAATTGTTGTTGCTGAAAGTTTCAACTCAGTAACTCCAGCTGAGTTATGCTTAACGTGACAAGTGTCAATCCACAAGATTACATTTGAGCAAAGTTACAGGCAATTAGGGAAATAAGAGCTATTATTATAATAAAAGGAACTACTGAGCAATCTCAGCTACAATCTTAGCTACTAGTCCTACATATGATACAGTCCATTTCTTTAATGCATACTTCTCACTTCTGTTGCAAGCATTAAGAGCACTTTATGTGAACCAAAGTGTAACCAGCTGTCACCAGATCATGTTTTCTTCATTCCCTGCCTTCAGCAATAACTGAGTTCAATAGATGCACATTTTAAAGGTGGGGGGGCGGGG
>JMFS01016612.1:0-19327 GCA_000699545.1 Podiceps cristatus | reverse complement strand
CCCACCTCCCCCCCCCAAAGTAGCTACTTAATGACTTTGGTGATGAAATTCAATTTCATCATAGAAACCAAAAGTAATAGTGAATAGAAAGACTTATGGGTTAGTACCAGATTCAGAGGGTAGGAATGCCTCTTGCACCTCTGTTAGCATTAAGTGTAATGGTGTGTTACGACTGTTAACTGGATGTAAAGCTGTATTTTGTGCCTTCAAAGCACTGTGCGTACTACGTCTCCCTTCCTGTCTTGCAGAGATGCTGAGGTAAATTCTTGTGTCTACCCTTAGTCTTGCAAGTGAGAACAAAATAATATCCCAGCAGAAGGCCATCAGTCATAATGCAAAGATCTGCAGAGACCATAAGGAAAGCCTTTCCTCTATCCTTTCTTTTAGTAATTACAAGAACAGAAAAAGAAATTTGTTTCTCTTCACAGCAGTGTAGTTCTGTATTCATGTAAATACAATTATAGGGCCTGATTCTGTGCATGAAGGTGGAGACATGGGGATTTGCATCTCTTGTCTCTCCTGGTTTCGGGGTTGCTCTGGATGGCCTAAGCATGAACTAGACAAGCTCCTGATGAGGGGCTCTGCCCAGCTCTAGGTACTATTTCAGCTACCAGGAGCATTACTGTGCTATGCAGGGCAGAGCATTTCATGTCTTCTGCCTCTCATGCCTATTAGGCTGCAAGAAAAGAACCTCATTGCTTGGTCTGGCTCTGTTTAGCCCGAGGAAGAGAAGACCAAGAGGGACCTTGTCAATGCTTATAAATATCTCAAGGGCGGGTGTCAAGAGGATGGGGCCAGACTGTCTTCTGTGGTGCCCAGTGACAGGAGAAGGGGTGATGGGCACAAACTGGAACCCAGGAAGTTCTGACTGAATATGAGGAAAATATTCTTTACTGAGAGGGTGACAGAGCACTGGCACAGGCTCCCCAGAGAGGTGTGGAGTCTCCCTCTCTGGAGACACTCAAAACCCGCCTGGATGTGTTCCTGTGCGACCTGCTCTAGGTGACCCTGCTCTAAGTGGGGGGGGTTGGACTAGATGATCTCCAGAGGTCCCTTCCAGCCCCTGCCATTCTGTGACTGTATCCTATATGAAAAGCTGATGCAGTATGAATATACTGGTGAGCAGGGAAACTAGCAATTGGGATGTGTAATGATTTCTCTTCAATCCAGCATTGAAGTAAAGGCTGCAGAGGATTCAGTGTAAAGTTCATGAAGCTCATAGCTATTGGGATAGAAGTATTTACAAGCTGAAGTGTGTGTGTTTAGAAAATCAGGTAGTTTGCAGCTGTGGATGCTACTAATCTATACACTGGAAAAGTTCAATATCGTTAAAAGGGCTGCCCTTGGCATTTGTTTTTACATTTTGTATTTATCACCTATGGCTCTGAATCTAGAGCATATGCCTATTCAGTGTAACACTCAGGCACAGATAAGCATCTGTAAAACAGATCTGAGATGGTAGTTTTGTGGAGAATTGAGAGACAGTGGAAGAAAGAGAAGCAACACAGGAAGATGAGAGAGGCAGAGTGGCTTAGGGAAGTTGGCGCTGGTGAGACGTGGTTTGGAGGGTAATGGGAACTCTAAGTTGTACACAGATGTAACCATCTTGACTGAGAAGTACATGCATTTCAATTGCCAAGCCTGCAGACAAAGTGGCACGGGTGGTCATCAATGAGGAAAAGAAAAAGCTACTGAGAAATTGCAGAGGGAGGCAGGCTGGCTTCTTTCCATGGAGAACTGCTGAGTGAAGGGGATTCTACCATCCTTTAATTGAAAGAATACTGATGTTCAACACTGCCTGAATGAGGTGATGGAATTAAAGGAATTAAGGAAACCTTTGTGTTCTCTTTTGTTAAAAAGGTGAGTTCACTGAAGGCATATTTGGTGTTCCAAGATAGTCTTGTCAGTCGTTGTGCTGCTTCTTTTCATTGAAGATTAATGTGACCTTGAGTAAAATGTTTCCCCCCGGGGGGGGGGCGGCGGCGGGGGGGAGGAGAATAATAAGAACTGCAACTGCAACAGGAAATTTGGTTAAGGGCATGCAGCTGTGGGTTGTTTTTTGTGGTTTGTTTTTTTTGTGTGTGTTTTTTTTTTGTTTTTTTTGTTTTTTTTTCACTAAGGGGAAATTGCAGTGGAGTGACATGACATTTCCAAATTTGTGACAAGCAGAATGTTTGCAAATAGAAGCAAACAGACATTGTGATAGGGGCTTGTTACTGGCTTCTTGTATGAAGAACAAAATAACAGCTTAAAATGGGACTGGTGGTGTCTTTTTGGGGGGCATGGAGGAGGCAAAGGGGGCACTTGTCATGCGTATATGAACTCAGTCTGTTCAAATTCCTTTAGTAGATGCCCTTCATAATAAATAACAATAGAATTAGTAACAATTTCTTAGCATAAACTTTCAAATAATAATAATAAAAATCCCTAACCAAATCAGATCATATAAGCTATGTTTAAGGATTCTGTGTTTAGATGCTTCATTTAGACAGGATTGCACCCTGTATTGTGAAAGTGCACAAAAGTATACACATTAATTATGTGCTAGAGTAGGTTAAAGCTCAAGTCATTAGAACCTTCCAAAAATTGCATTGCTTCTCAAAAACAATGAGGAAAAAGCTGAGTGATACTTCATAAGACTTGTTGATTCACAAGTTGCTGTTTACCCAGAGGTTAAAATATAATGGGTAGTTTAAAAAGGTAGCCAAAGCACTGCATATTCTCTCAAACAAGCATGGAAGAGACTCCAGAAAAGTCTTTTTACTCTTGGGAAATAAATATATTGGGAGAGTGGGAATCTTGGTTCTCAGAGAACAAGCCTGGTGTGGTTAGGTCACTTACAGAGCTATGTGTGATCCAGTTGTGGGGACTGGAGAGAAGATTTCATGGGAGCTTACTGAATTGCAGAGGCATACTTGAGAGAATGATTTCTCAAAGGGAAGCAGGACTTTACAAGAACTGCAGTTACCACTGTGTCATGTGATCTTTGCATATAAGCAAACAAAAGACACAAAATGTCTCCTTGCTTTCTGTCCTTGCCCTCCTAACAGTAGTGAATTCATGTTGATTTAAATAAAGAAGTGGTTTGTTTTGGTGGTTCCCCCCCCCCCTTTTTTTTCCTTGTTTTTTCCAAGATTCATTAATTCCAGTATCTGAGCCACCACTGGAACCAGTGCATTTTGAAATACAATAAACTACACTTATTCAAGTTCTCTACATCTGGTATTTTATGCTTATAGCTTGCTTTTCCTGGATGTTTAGAGCTTATAGGGCATCTGTTAACTGTTATTTCACTCTCCCATGTAAATTGCCCAAGCCTAGTAGTTTGTAGTATTTCACTGGTCCAGAAAGAGTTTGTAGTAAACAATATTTGTTTCTAAAACAGATACTGTTTATTAACCTGAGTAAGCATATATATATATAATGCACTTGGGTTCAAATGTCTTCACAAGTACTCTGAGGAGTATAATAATATGTTAAGTGGAGTTGGTTTTACTGTTTTAGACACAGCATTGTTTACTGTACATTAGTAATGTACTTCATGTTGTGTACTTCAAGACAATACTACATTTTCTTTTCATTTAAAGCATGTAGCATATTTGAACTAGGCAGTGATTAACAATTAAATGTTAAAGTTTAGGATTCAGTTCATGTCTTGGTCTTTAGTTATGCTGTTAACATTCACATAGAGATAGATCTACCCTTAGAAGGCTGCAACAACTTCTGTATGTATAAACTGCAAATTAAATTACTACATGTGCCAAGTAAAACAGTGGCATTTCTGTAGCCTGTATGTCATAGCATAAGCTGAGGTTTACATTGTAGGAGTATGTTTCTTATTCAGGTGGTCTGTGATCTGTTCGCTACTGATCCTTAAAAGCAGATCAGGATGTCAGGTACTGTTGGTGGAATCTGAAAACTGCAGATAACAGTCAGCGTGCAAAGGGGAACGCACTGGACTCGTGTTGTACGGGTCCATGTCTGCAGTTTCCCAGACAGAAGAGTCCTGGCACAGATGCAGGCTCAGGGACTCCTTATAGCTGGTTTATCGGAGAACTCCTTCTGGTGTGACTTCCTGCATGCAGGCTGCGCAGCTCTGGGTGGGAGTGTGTCCCTGGGAATGCTAGTTACTTGCACCTTAAAAAGCACAGTGCAGTGGGTTCGAAGCGTTCCAATGTAGTATCTTTAGGAACTTGTATCTTATGTCAGCATCCAACCTTTGAATCTTGTTACGTCATTGCTTCTGAGATTGAAAATCCCTCTCTCTGCCTCATGGTCTCTTAGATGTACAAATACCTGTATACACTGTTGATCAAGCTAACTCTCAGATTGCATCTTGAAAGCTAATTAAGTTTCATTTTCACAATCACGTGGCAGTGTGCATTTTCTAACTCAAACTTCCTTTTGTGACATTTCTTGGCAATGTTGTCAGAATTTCTGTTTTTTTTAAATCTTTAAATGTAGAGAGCAAAACTGGGTGCATTCTGACAGCTGCATTACCAGAAGCAAGATTTTTTTTTTTTATTTCTATTTTGAAGCTCCTCTCTTCCTCTGTATGAGGAGTTAGAGCAGCTCTTTCCACTACAGTTTCACATAAGATTTCATGGTAAAGTGTTACTTACAATGATTCCAAACCATCTCCTACCAATATATAGGCCAGTGCTGTGTGGTGCTTATCTGAACCATCCTGTCCCTGTTGTATATCGTCTTGAAACTTGTATTACAAACTAACCATCTTCCTTCCTGCTCCTTCTGCAGAACCTTTCTGCCAGGTGGTCTTATAACACTTGTCTCCAGTACGAGGCAGGTGTTAGAAATAGTGAAGGCTGGTGATTGCTTCTGACCACATCCCTGTCCTCATGGTCATTTGTGTCCAGGTAGGGCCTGGGCTGGAGGAAAAGGGGAAGCTTGGCAGACAGGCTGCAGCACTGTGGCTTCTGGGTGAGCTGAAACTGCTTCTGTTAGGATTTGGCAGTCTGGACTTGAAGGCAATTTCAGAGTCTGTCAAGCTGTCCATTGTGCTCATTACGTGTCAATTGTGAAATCTAATTAGAACAGTAGTTTGGTTTAAAGTTGATAGGAATTTGTTGGTATAGTAATTTCACTGTTTTGCCTAGCATTAAGCTGTTTTGTGCTCAATCAGAATTTCTCTGAAATCAAGAGACCCCGATTTCAGGGTCTCTGGACCCTGCCGCTCCACACAGAGGATATAGCTATGCTGTTAGATTCCTTAAGGCCTTAGCTAGGATAATGGCCTTACATACTGCACTTAGGATTACCTGCCTTTTCAAACAAGCAGAAGTTGTCGAATATACCTCATTTTCTTTTATTCTTTATCTGTGTAGTTAAGATGATAAACCCTTGACTGCAAGGAGCTGCAACAGATTCATTTTGTATACCTGCTGGAGGCACCTAAGGAATTAGACATATTGAAGGGAAAAAAAAAAAAGTCAACAAACCCACCCCACATCTCATCAGTTGTTTCTCTGGATTGTGTTCTAATATAGGCTGCTCAAATAGCAGTGCAACCTTCTGAGCAAAAGAAAAGATACCTGTGGGAACTGTGTTGTTCTTGGTTGTTTGGTTTTGGTGTTTGTTTTTTTGGTTTTTTTTGGGTTTTTTTTTGTTTTTTTTTTAATGGGACTTCAGTAAAAAACTGTAGGAGTACTCTCAGCCCTTCTGTGAAACTTGCACTTCCCTTAGTGTGTGAAGAGATCTGAAGACACTGAAAAACTATGATTTGCTGTATTATAATTGAACTTGGAAAAAACAGTGACAAAATCTCTCACGTGTACATTTTGTAGTTCTAGTGATCTAAGATGTTTGATGAAAAAGCAAACATGCTTTTATGGCTGAGAATTCCCAGGTCCTTTCAGGCAGAGAGGACTGTTATAACTACAGTCTATAGCTAGAAAGACATCATTAATTAATGGATGAAATAGAAGGATGCTAAAGGATCAGTGTCCTTTAAGGAAGTATCAAATTTAATCTGAACCCAGGTTCTGTAACTTGTACTTAGAATGTATCTTAACTTGTTGAAAATGTTCTTATTTAAATAGGAAACCATTAATTGAGGGCTATTTTATTTATAGTTCTGCTTATTGAATAATTCCTCCAAACCCAAAATCTCAGGGTACTGAAACGTTTTAACTTGCTTTGGCACTAAACCATTTGTTACTTAAGGAATGTTGTTGTCACTGACATAGATACTTTGCTAATTTAAGTTTATGATAACTTCGTTTTGATTTCAGGTTGATACTCATATTCATGCTGCTGCTTGCATGAACCAGAAACACTTGTTGAGGTTTATTAAGCACACGTATCAAACGGAGCCCCACAGGATTGTTGCAGAGAAAAAAGGCAAGAAGATGACTTTAAAGCAAGTCTTCGAAAGCCTTCACATGGACCCTTATGACCTAACTGTAGACTCTTTAGATGTCCATGCAGTAAGTCTATTAAAATGACAGAATAAAAGAGAAAAAGCTAAATAATAATAATAAGTGTGAAATTCTGTTTTCTACAGTTTTTGCATGATAACTTACTAAATAAGAATTTGAACTTCGGCATTACTTTGCATGTTTGAAGTAAATTGACATAGGCTTTTTCTGTTCTGTGTATTTCACTGCTAGGCAATTTAACTTCTAAACTATTGCGTGTATTTAAAACCATGGTTATTTGTGGTTTTTTCCTCTTCCAGGGTCGTCAAACATTTCATCGATTTGACAAATTCAATTCTAAGTACAATCCAGTTGGTGCCAGTGAGCTCAGGGATTTGTATTTGAAAACAGAGAACTACATTGGTGGTGAATACTTTGCTCGTATGGTCAAGGTAAATAAGTTTCAAGCTTTTCCAGCTGTAGAGAAATGAAGGTTTGTAAAAGATTTGTGATGTCGTAATTGTATCTAAAGCTAACAGTACAGTTACCTGATTCCAGGTATTGGGCTTGCTCTAGCAATCCATCAGAGAAAGACCTCTGCTAAGTTAGCCACTACTGCTATCTAAATAATTTTGAGTTGTATAAGTTCAGAGCAGAGTTCTGTGCAGTTTCAAACTCCTGGAGAGCAGCCAAGGGTCAATTCACTGGCATAGTATTTGGTTAGGATATGGGTGGCTAGTGGTAGCTGCTAGGGAAGGAGTAGCTAGGAAAGCACCTCTGCTTAAATGTGTTTCTGCACATGCATGCACAGCCTTCAAATTCATTTCTTACAACAAAATAATTAGTAGTTCTTGTGCACTAGATGTCAGCTCTTTTTAGAGGTATAGAACTGCTTGTCTAAAGTTAACAGCTTTAAAATTGCTTCCTACCATGGATTCTGGGTCGGATTCTCCCTTGGTCTGCATATTTTATGTAGTCATTTGCTACAGTTTAAATAGTATCATTCTGATTTACCAATTTTAAGCATATGTCTTACAAAGGTGTTCGTAATAGCTGCACAAAAATATTGTCCTCTAAATCTAGGTGCTATAGTTAGTTAAATGATAACTGGGCTAGCATAATAGTAGAATATTTCGATGCCTAAAATAAAATAATGGATTAATAGACAAGAGATTCCCTTTATCTTTAAAGGGTGACACTGCAGTGTTATATCTGGTCTGAGGAAAACATAATGATAAACACTCTACTAGCTGTAAATGATCCTCAGTGTCCATATTAAAGCAAATGTATTTATTACTTAATAGGAAGTAGCCCGTGAACTAGAAGAAAGTAAATACCAGTATACAGAACCCCGCTTATCCATTTATGGACGGTCTGCAGATGAATGGCTGAACTTGGCAAAATGGTTCATTAAACATAAAGTTTATTCACCTCATATGCGCTGGATAATTCAGGTTCCCAGAATCTAGTAAGTAATCAGGAACTCTTGGTAATTTAAATAATTTGAAATCATACCAATGATTTGGTTTAATTTCTGATATTTTTTGGATTGTTTATGAGCTGTCCTGTAGTTCTATTTATAAGCAACAGCCTGGGAAATTTATTCTTGACCATTGCTGCAATTTTCCTGACAGTCTTGGGGGTGTGAGGAGGACAGAAGATGGGGTTTGAATCTACTCTTTATGAAGCTATTCAAAACTACTGTGAAGTATTTGTAAGTCTGAAAATACTAAAAACAAAAATTACAACTGGGTGAAATTAAGCTGCATTCAAAGGCAAGTTAAAATATAATTTACTAATGAAAATATATAAACTCTTAAATTCCGTAAAGGAGTAGAAAATGCTCTGTAAAACTGTTATTATCAAAGTTCCGCAAGATCAGTGACTAAAGGACAGTGAACATGGAAACGCAACTCAGATTGCTGATTTGTAAGCTTAAATCAATATCAGTTTTTCTCAGTTTTTAAGCATCTTTTCGGACTTTAGTAGATGGTTGCTTCTAATACTTTATATTGGAATGCAGACTCCCATGATAATTTTGTCAGCCTTAATAGCTGAGCTTCATAGTTTGAAATTGCATAGTTGGAATAAGAGTAGGAAAAGAGCTGTCATGGTCGCATATATCCCCCAGAGTGTGTTTCTCATTAGGGAGAAAGTTTCTTTCCTTTAATGTCTTATGTAGCGATTTCTTACGTATATAGCAGAGTCAACACTTTCATTAAGTCCTGCACTTAATGACACACTGAAGTACTGTCCTTCTTTTCCAAGAGGCTCACTAAAGCAGAACATTCTGCTTTCATTTGGAGTAGTTACAACTTTGGAAAACAATCTTTCATGAGAGGCAATTCCTTATCTCCCCTATTAGTGCTTGTATTGCTGTAAGGAAAAGGGTCACTGTGCTTGAGACAGCATCTGTCCCTGCATACTGTCTCTATTTTTGGAGCACTTGAGAGCTTCAGCAGAGCCTGGATGAAGCAGGGTGCCAGGCAGTGCAGGAAACAGAGCACAGAGACAATCCCTGTCCTGACATAAACTTTCAGTTTCAGAATCCTGGTAGAACTGAAGCTGTAGGATTTACACAAATAACAGAAAATGTGAAAGTGGTGGAAAAATATAAGCTGATTAAAGAATGGTCACAACTGTATATTTTTTTTTCCCCTTCAGTGACATATTTAGGTCAAAAAATATTCTGCCTAGTTTTGGGAAGATGTTGGAGAACATCTTTGTACCTTTGTTTGAAGCAACAATCAGTCCCAAAGACCACAAAGAATTGCACCTTTTCCTCAAATATGTAAGTATGTTGGGATTTTCTGTCTCGCATGAAATGGATCCTCCTCATAAATTTTGTTTGTCTACATGAGTTTCCAGACACTAAAAAAGCTTTCTTCTCCATAGATTACTTGTATTATTGTTTTAAAACCCTGACATACAATTTAGTAAAAGCCCGGGTAAGCTCTTGTTGTCAAATAGTTGTCATTTATTTCCTCTGAAACAGCTCAACAGCTATTTATTTGTCCTCTCAGTAATCCTCTCTGAAGAATGACAAAAAAATGCTCGCATGCTCTTGTGCAAAGGGAACATCCTAATCCAGGATGCGTACTTTGAGCTTGCTGCTGGGACTGGCCTCCGAAAAGGAGGCAGCTGAAAGGAAGGATTGTGTAGGTCCTGGTGGGGCTCAGGACAGAGGTGAGAATGTAGCTGCTGGGACTTGATTGAAAGAAATTTCTGAGTGTGCCCCAAATGAGAACTCTGAGGTTTCCTGGGAGCCTCTGGCCTTCAGCTGTTTTTCAAATAACAAAGCAGATGAGTTTAAAGGATTGTAATTTGGATCTGAGCAAGTCTTACAGGCCTATGTTCCCCATAGGACTCTGAAGGCTTTTGTACACCTGGGCCTTTTAGTTGTCTCAGAAGAAAAAATGGGTGAAACTTCCTTTGAGAAAACACATTACTCCTGTTGTCTGCATGGTATGGTAGGATGGCAGAGCAGCGGGGCTGCTAGCACAAGGAGGGATACGAAGAAAGAGGACTAGATGCTTTGTACAAGCAAGTCCTGAAGCAAGAGTAAGTAATGTTGAGGTTTGCTTCTTGAAAACACCGATTTCTGTGAATCTCTTCTCCCATCAGGTGACTGGCTTTGACAGTGTTGATGATGAATCCAAACACAGTGGCCATATGTTCTCTGACAAGAGCCTTAACCCTGACCTCTGGACCAGTGAGAAGAATCCCCCGTATAGCTATTATTTGTATTATATGTATGTGAACATCATGCTGCTAAACAACCTTAGGAGGTAAGTAGGCATTTTTCTTTTACAAGCTTCCAGAAAGAAAAATCAATAATCTTGGTCTCATTCTAACACTGTGTCTAGATAACCTTTGCTTCAAGAGATATCTTGAATTATTTTGAAGAATCCAAGAGGAGTACGTGAGTTATTTTGAAAATGTTAACTGCAAGATGAATTCAAATGAAATATTCAGAAATTGTAAAAGTATCAGATTAGTATCTTGGTTTGACATTTGTATTTTTGTTTTGTGAATTCCTTAAACCAGAATATATCAAACAAAACAAAAGAAGAAACCTCACAAAATTGACTTGTTGACCTTTGCTTGGGTTTACAGTGGATTTCCAGATATAACGTACCTCTTGGTAGCTTGCTATCTTCTGGTAATTTAAGAGATACAAAGTTATGTTGTGAAATACTGGTTTAAGGGCTGTTGCTTGTTATCAAAGCTAGTCAAAGGAGGACGTAATTATAACCTGTACAGCTAGCTAGCTTAGTTTAACATGCTTGTTGACTTACTTGGTTTTCCCACTTTTGAGATTGATGTCTAGGCAAGTAATGCAGGGAGTTATGATCCTGAATGTGAGATCATGACTGTAAAAGCAGATTTTGGCATCGGGGTCAGTAGAGCCTGAAATTCAACTCGAAGTTATGTTCCTGACTTTGTGGCTGGCTCACCGAGTGATCTGCACAACTGCCTCAAATTGAGGCAGAGTGAGGTTATCCGTTTATATTAGTGTTATCATCTACCTTGCAAGGATTTGGTTCGGTATTACTTGTAAAACACTTTGGGATTTTCTCATAGGAGGTGCACAGATTTCTCATTTTCACAGCTCTTACTCAAGATAACATTCAAAATGTTATTTCTTCTCTCCCACTGCTACCTTGAGCATTTCTTTCTCTACCACCCTATATAATGAAAACTCAAAATAAAAACATCCACCTTAAATTACTTTGTACCCACAACAAACAGGCTTACTTATTAGCTTTTGGTCCTATAATGGAAAGGACAGCAGATATCCAAGTCATCCCTTTCTCCTGACTTCCTTTGTCGTCTATATTTCTTTCATTTCCAAAGACAGAGATTCTGTTAGAACTTATGCATTTCTTTTTTTACCTCAAGATCACTTCAACTACTGTTTGGAAATCTCCCTAGATAATTATTAAATAGTCTGTACCGCTAGGTGAGATAATGACACAATTCATCAATGAATCAGTAAAACTGTTCAGCCTGTTAAATGTGTACTGAGTATTCAAGGCACCACTGCTAGTCCATTACAAGACTATTTTATACTTTTGGTAGCATTAGCAAAGTCAGCAAGGATGGATTACATCCTCACATCCATTTGTAGGAGAACCGTTACTAAACATCCATCCTAGAACTGCTTTATACTCTAGCAGTACTTGTTGAAATTATTTGTTGTGAACATTTCCAGATGCTTATGGGATTTTGTCTGCACTGCATTATGGACAGGGTCCATGATAATTTAACTCAGCATTGTTTTAAACATAGATGATAAAATAGTTTTAGAAATTATAGTGTGAGGTCTAGTGTAATAACTAACACTCCTACATCATCCCTGTGCTACTGAGGATGTGGTTTTACACTACACTTAACCTGGTGAGATGGCAGGTTGTCATTACAGTAGGCAGTGTTAGCTAACTCTTGGCAATGTGCTTCCACTTCTTCCCTCACTTTGAATCTAGGAATTATGTGGCCACAGGTTGCATCAGTTCACTAAGCTTTCCATCTGCCAGTTCCCTCAACTGGAATCAGTTCAATAACTGTTCTCCAGTAGCTAAACCGTTCCTAAATGAGATGTAGCTGGGGAAGGAAAGAAGGAAGACACAAGTATGTCAGGTGGTGGGAAGGGGCTTGGGTAGAGGGGCCTGCCCCTTTTGACAGCAGCCCACAGGAGGGCCTGATCAGATGTGATGTCAAACTGTTTCAGAATATGTAACGTTTTTATTTAAATCCCATATTAATGATAATTATATACAAACCAGATGAAGAACGGTGTGTTTTTAGTTAGTGGAACTTGCTTTTCATCTCCTCAGGGAAAGACGCATGTGTACTTTTCTGTTTCGACCTCACTGTGGAGAAGCTGGGTCTATCACACACCTTGTGTCAGCCTTTCTGACAGCAGACAACATTTCTCATGGATTGCTCTTGAAGAAGGTATTGCTTGGTTGCTCACCTAAACGAATCACTATCTGCTTAGACATCAGTCACTAGTTCAAATAGCCATTGCCAAATTGACTTTATCTGGGCAGCCTAATATTCTTAGCAAGGCCCAAGTACCTCTTCACTTTGGGAAATAAATAAGCTCAGCTGAACTTCCTATTTCTTAATTAAGCTACAAAAATACATCTTTTCCTAAGCGAATATTTTACAGCTATGTCTTTATAGGGAAGATCAGTTAAGTCAAGGACTTTGTGCACCTGGTTTTGGTTAATCCAAGCAGAGCAAAAATTACATGGAAAAAAACTGCTTAGACTTGTTAACTGCTCCCTGGTTTAGGTCCAAGAAGAATTTAAGGAAAAGCTCTAGTTTCTTCTGTACAGGGACAAGGGTCATTTTCCCTGACTGGCATCCCTGTATTCAAGGTTCATTCAAAAGTACATTGAGGTTTTGGTTATTTGTATCTAGAGTAACTGGGATCACCTGATCCAGAAATTTAACATAGCTCTATAACACAGCAGTATTTTATATACAGTGTGATTGTTATGACAGGACAAATGTTATAGTTCCCAGCATATCAATTAATAAAAACCATCACACAACTCATCCCCAGGCTTCCGTTCTGTAATAAAAATAATTGGTCAATGGGTGGCAGACTTGCACTGAGTTCACTGTAAATTTTATTGAAAGAGTTCTCTTGTAAGTTGGATTTTCTGGTTAATGCTGGAAAATTATCTCTGTATTTTTCAATGTATCCAAGAACAAAGAAAAATTTTGCCTAAAATCATGTCTGATGTTATGCTTGGAACCAGTAATTCCTAAAATTGGACCCAGGAAGCGCAGTACTAAGGCTGTGTGTGACCAAAGCATTCTCTTCACTCTCTCCTGCTTAGCCTGGTGGGATAACCTGGCATAGCAGACAGATGATGATGATAATGTGCTTGTTAGGTTCACGTATTGGCTAAGCCAAAAATAGTAATGTAGATGAGATGATCACAGATACTTATATTATGTGCAACAGCAACATATGACTTTGAATAAAAGAAAACTTCTGCTCCTAAAATTTACTTATGGGACTGCAGTTTTGAAAATAACAAATTGCTTGCACATCTGTTACCTGTGACTTTCAGGTTTTGGGGGAAGGTATGCAGTTAGTATCAAATGCAGTGCCCTTAATAATCATATATACTTACTAATCTACAGTAATGTTAGTCACTATATTTTTTAAAAGATGACAACATATATGTTGAATGCAAAATAATTTTTCAAAGATCAGTAACATTTAAAATTCAGACTCTTAAATATTTTCTGAAGAAGTCAGAATTTAGTGTCAGCCATTATTTTTTCGGTCTTAGTTCTCCCTCTGTAATGCTGTTTCCATTTTATCCAAAGAAAATCGCCCTTTTTTTCATTATCCCGCAGTACCGTTAAATGCTGATTGTATTTTGTTTTGCAGAGTCCTGTCCTCCAGTATCTTTATTATCTTGCACAAATACCCATTGCCATGTCTCCACTTAGTAACAACAGCCTATTCCTGGAGTACTCAAAAAATCCGCTACGGGAATTTCTACATAAGGGACTTCGCGTCTCCCTCTCCACAGATGACCCCATGCAGTTCCATTATACAAAGGTAAGAATTGCAAAAAGCACTTGTCTTTGAATTTTGCAACAGTACCACATAGGCCCAGAATGACCTGAAAGCTATTTTATATCATTGCGTGGGATATAAAGTTTCATGTCTTTCAGTCACTTCATTCATTATTCTTCCTCATTCTCAGTCTACTACTCACTGTTAGGTTTCAGAGGGAAATGTCTGATTTCCTAATTATGTTTCTTTTGTACTCTTGCCTCTCCAGTGTTGGCTGTTGAAGTATAGAATGAAGGATGAGGCTGAAGGGAGGTTTGAGCCTTCATAAACAATCCTCTAGAGTGCCAGGAAAGTCCAGTTTCCTTACTAATAAATGTGGGGAAGTACATTCTAAAACACCATGTGGAGTCTCTGAAGATGACATATGAGCTGTTTGCTCAGTGAACTGAAACTGACTCTTGCCCTTGGGGGGCCTGGCAGGACAGAAGTGCCTGGTCACTGGTTTTGATGCCCCAGTGCTGTGGGTGGCACTGACTTTGAGTCATGCTGTGCCTGTCTGTTGCTCAATTGGCCGTGTTCTGAGGGTGAGCCGAGCTCTGGTGTGCTTCATGCAGGCTTGCTTCTGGCCTGGGACATGTCTCTGCTAGAAAAGACAGAGAGCTGCTGTGGGGGCTTTCTGCATGGATGTCATGCAGCACCAGCCAAGTTACACATAGTCGGGAAGATCCTCAGCTGTGACAGCCCACTAGAGTCAGACCCAACCTCCCTGTTGTGCGGAAGGTCAGAAGTGAGAAATTGCCCTGCTATCTGTCTATGTACGTATTCATTAAAGATTCATGACTGGATCTTCCAAGGTGTTTATATACCCTGGGATCCCATTTGAAATTGCCTAAGAAATGGCTCTAAGGATCTGGACTGCAGGCTGCAATTTCTTAGGCCAAGATAACTAACTGGATACCCAGTGCCTATTAATTATTTAACAGTCGCCCTTGGGAAATTTGAAATAAACAATTCTGTTTGTTAGTAATTGTGATGTTAAGTTTTAAACCTCTGATTTTTCACAGCTATCTAAAGAGCATGAATAAATTCCTTAATTAGTAATGAGTACATATCGCCATTTACATCTTATTTACATATGATTTAACATTAAACATATTTTGGTGATACAGGAAGCTCTCATGGAGGAATATGCTATTGCAGCCCAGGTGTGGAAACTAAGTACCTGTGACTTGTGTGAAATAGCAAGAAACAGCGTGATACAGAGTGGATTGTCAGATAAGGTAATTACGGCTGAAAAAAAAGATCTCTTTTTTTGAGTATTAGGCCAAGTAGAAAGCGAGAAGTCAATAGTCTGAAAATTGAACAGTAAGTGCTTATGTGATGTATTTGTGCACATGCCTATCCTCTTTTCTAGAATTTTTCACAAACTATCTACTATGCAGTCTTAAATTAAACTAAGTATTGATGTTGTGTCTTTCCTCATTAGCTTTGTTTTGGAATTCCCAAAACGTGCAGAGAGACCAGGTGCCTGTTTGTATTCAGTTCTGCCTCCACTCCCAAACCTTTAATTGTTTGGGTGATATCACTTTGCCAGTAATTTTATACATCATGTCATGCACTGAGAGAAAATAAACTGCCTGTCCTTAGCAAATACTCTGGTTTGGGCAGGCAGATTACATTAAATCCCCCTTTGGCTTTAAAATTCTGTAAATCTGTGGCTTTCTCCAGGACCTATTTTAGAACATCCTCCCTTCTATGTCACTTTCAAACATTCCTCTGAAGGAGCTGGCATGTGAAGGGGCTTTACAAGTATATTATGTTGTTTCTTCCAGTATTCTCTAGTGACAACTGCTCATTTTCCTCTTATGCAACACTTGTAACTAACAAGAGAAACCTAAGCCTCTTTTTGACCTCTCACGTGAAAGATGTAGTAGTGAAGACTGAACACTAGCACAAAGGGGTTTAGCAAGCCAGACTTAGTGCACTGCTGAGTAATAATATATATAAACTTTGGCCTTAAAATCTCCAAAACTGGTTAAGACTCTGAGGTAAAGTTCAGTGTCGGCCAATTGAAGCTGCTCTCTTCACTTGCACTGGAGTCATTCAACTAACAAATAGTCAGTTATACATTAAATCAAAGCAGTTGACCTGACTTCTTCCTTTTTATGTTTAATGCCGTTCGCAGGAAAAACAGAAATTCTTAGGGATGAATTACTGTAAAGAAGGGCCCGAGGGAAATGACATTCGAAAGACAAATGTTGCACAGATCCGGATGGCCTTCAGGTACGAGACACTGTGCAATGAACTTAGTTTCCTGTCTGATGCTATGAGAACAGAAGAGATTTCTACTCTGTCGAAGTAGATACAAACTCAAGGAAACCAGAACATTTCACTCCTAAGCAGGATAAGATGCTAATTAACATTGAATCATCTATCGTTGATACTACCAGGACATAACTGAACTGTATGCAGAAAAATAGTCTATGGAAGGTAAACAGCATTTGCTGTTCTCTTTTATTGCATTATTCTCATTGCAAAAACTTAAGTTTCTACAAACATTAGGCTTTGTAAGATTGCTGTAAATATTAAATGCAAACTCAGAATCATGTAATATTTGTTTAGTACTGTCTTAACTGTGCACTATATTGTAACTGGGAAAACAACAGAGAATATTCATAGCACATCTGTGATACGCACCTTAGGATACTGCAGGTGCTGGCAGTATACATGCACCTGGTTTTGTCCCGCTAGTCTCAGCAGCAATCACTTGTAAGTTTAACCCTTTTTTCATTAGCAGTTTGTACGGGGTGCGTAATTTTGAAGCTACCCTTTCATTCTGGAAGGTGTTCTGACAGTTTTTATCTTAATATTTCAGCATTTATTCAACAATATATTAGAAAAGAAGAAAAACCAAAATCCAGTAGTCTTAATTAATTACTTGCTGTTGTCATGTAGGGTTTCTGTGAAGAACAGCAGATTAATGCTTTTTAATAAGTAGAAAACATGGTGTCAAAATCCATCACTATTATATATTGTAATAATGAGTCTAATTACATCATGAAAACCTTGCCTTGAAAGTTGAGAACACTTTTTTTATTGCTTTGAAATGGGAATATGTGGATATGCCAGTTCAAATTACTTGGAAATTTATGCAGATAACTTTGGTTGCACGTAAAGAGAAATTTTTTACTTGAACAAAGGAAGTGTTCTTATGAATCAGTGGTAGAAACTCCAGACCTGGGTTCTGGTCCTACTTCTGACATCTTTTTACACATTTGTGTTAGTTTGTATTTTAGTCAATTAAGAGTTGAATGAGAAGTCAAACTGTCTATTTATACAGAAGCTAGCCCACTTTCAAGTATGTCATTTCAAATCATATTCTGTTAAAACTTTTTTTTTATGATGGAGTGGCTGCTAATACACATATATTGGAATATTTATCACTTTTTTTTCCTATTTGATCATCCTTCTTAAGACACAGTACTACTCACTGAGAAAAGATTAAAGGTAATAACATGATAGCATCTCTGTACTGCAGAAGCTGCATGTAGTTTCACACCAGGCTGGGGGCAGCCGAGGATGTTGATGCCTGCTGTCCAACACTACACTCCTGACTGAAGGCCTGTAGCCCCCAAGCTAAGATCTTGAGCCTACGGTTAGAGTCCTGGGTGTCTAACATAACACACAGGGAGGTTAGGCATCTTAGAACAGTCACTCAGAATTAATGCATAAAAAGCAAATAATGAATACTAGCCAGTTAAGCCTCACTAGACCTAGAACCCTGTGTGTTTTACTACATCAGATGTCTCGTACCACTTGTATTTCTTAGGCCAGGCCGTTCTCTTTGGGAGGGGGCACCTGTATTCTTCAAGAGCTGATCAAGTCTCACTTTCCCTTGTAATGCAGCCAGAAGTAGCAGTGGTGACATCACCAGTACCAAACTCCTCCTTAATGGCATAAATGCATATACGCACTGAAGATACACACTTCAGGCTGTGGCAGGTCAAAGCAGTACCTACCGGGACACTTCTTTAATGTACCTGCTGTCCTGAATGGTGCTTGCAGGGAAATGGCACCAAAGTAAGGGAAGGAAGAATTCCCTATCACCTCCTATAGCTGTGCAGCCCTGTAAGAGCCCCATAAAAGATTAAACCTAAAGACCCTCAGGAAGTAGCCTGGAAGTAAGGCTGCTACCCCGAGGGAGATGGGGTACAGGAGCTGAGTTCTGGCCATCCCGTGACTATTACAGTCAGCCAGTGTCATGCGTAGGGAGCTGCAGTGATGGCAGATGTTCTTCATCCAAAGTACAGCTGCAGACGCGTGGTGGGAGATGCGACCTTAGCTCTTCAGTGACCTAGCCTAACCTCTGCAGTGTTCACCTAGTGCCAGATTTTGTACTCCTTGTGCAGCTAAAAATTGTGTGAAACAGTCGTATTCTGCTCAACTGTATGGTAATAAATTGTCCAGAGTTCTCAGTCAACTATGCCTATTGACTTCACTGTTAGAAACTGTAGCGGCTCATATAAAGCGTTATCAGGACTGGTGAGTGTAATGTTCTTAGGATGAAGTCTGAAAACTGGTTCAAGCATTTTAGCTGCATAAAGTGCAGATGTCTTGTTTTTCAGTAGCACAACTTACTAATAAATTGTTATCAACACATTATTTACCTGAGAAAAGCATCTGTGTCCAGGCTAAATAAGCAACATACTTGGGTTAAAGAAGTCAATTGTTAATCAGTTTTCTCTGATAAACATTGCTTTAATTGGGGTGTTTCACCTGAAGATTGCTATTAGTGCTGCTTTTGTTGCCACTTAGATTTCTTCTTTAGTTTTCTTATTACTATACTAAATTTGTGAATGTTCAGTAACTTTTCAACTTTCCTTACCTCAAACAGATCAGGTTCTACTATGTCTGTAGCTCTTATTAAAGAAAACAAACAAAAAAACCCCAAATGCTCAAAACTGGATTTGTATATTCAGTTAGTAGTAATTGTGATTTTGACAATGATAACACACTAGTGGCCATGGCCACAAGTTCTGTTTTCTGTGCTTCATTGGGTGCTGCTTTTAAGGATAAATTGAGCTAATAGCATTTTATTTAGGGAAACAAACTGCCATCCTTTTGAGCTTCCACTTACTACATCTCTTTTGGTCATCTTTTAATGAGGCAAAAATTATTGCTTCTTAAGTTCAGTACTTTAACATCAGCTTCTTTTTTTTAAAGTTGCACTTCTGGTTTTATGTAGGGCTGTTCAAAATAACCCTGCAGCCTCAGGCTGTGTATATAATGAAGGACAGATCCAGTGGTTGAAGTGCTACTGCCATCTGAATTACTGTTGTACAACGTACTGAAATGCAAAACAGGGCAGTTGCTGATTTTGCCCTGCCCCGCCCCCCGCCCC